>JABUQX010067670.1:0-2500 GCA_015478945.1 Trachelipus rathkii
TACACACGATAGAGTGAACGTTTCATATAATACGATGATTTATATATATACAAATATGAATATCTGACAACATCATATAAATATTTACAATACAACATCACTTTCTAGTGGTATACATTATATTATAACCTAATAATGAAGTTGACAGTAAGCATTACACGCTTATAATAAAGGATATACCTACATATACAGAAGGAGGCGCGGTGAGATAGTGAAGAGTATTATAAATATATATAATATATATAATATATATAGATATAATATATATAATAGTATAAATATATATTATAAATATATATTATATATAATATATATGTGTATATTATATAATATATATAATATATATATATAGTATAATATATATATAAAATAATATATTATATATATATATATATATATATTATATATCTAATATATAGAATATATATATTAATATATATAAACATATATATATATATATATTATATATAATATATATATATTATATATATATAGTATATAATATATATATATATAATATATATATAAATTAATATATATATATATATATATACTTATATTTATATATATAGTATAGTTATTTTAATTATATATATATATATATATTATATAATATATTATATATTATATATTAATATATATAATATTACTATTATTATATATATATTAATATATATTATATAATATATTGATATTATATTATACTATTAATATAATATATATATATTATATATATATATATATTAAAAGTATATATATAATATTATATTTATATATATATTGATTATATATATATATATATATTTATAAAATATAATAATATGTATATATATATAATTATAATATATTAATAAAATATTATATATGTAATATATCTAATTAAGAGTATAAAAAATCTTGATCGGTTACATATCCTTAGTAAAATATTTACTGAATTATTCTTGAAGATATTTACTTTATAATAAAAATATAAATTAAATATTTTATATATAAATATATATTATATTTATATTTACTATTCCTTAAATATCGTGTGATATATATATCAAATAATATTTTACTAGTAATAATATTATGCTTTTATGTTAAAAACTATCGGTAAAAATATGTATTATTTATATATTAGGTTACTCATTACTAATTTAAGTATATATATATTGAGGAAATCATAGTAAATATAGTACAAAAAAAAATTTATTTAAATTCATTTTAGGACCCATTAAGTTTAGGATACACTTGTTTAATAACAAGGAGAGTATGGAATATATTAATAATAATTATTTTTTTATTTATAGTTTTGATATTATTCATACTAACAACGTTATCAAACTAATAGGATATGATGTAGAGGAGAGATAAATACAATAATGAGGGTTAGACGGGATCGGATATATCGAATAGTGAGATCTGGATATATACTCACTCGTGAGTGAGTTATATGAGCGTCTAAGATAAGTCTATTAGATTAGCTGAGGAATTGCAGAGAAACACATTGCTAATCTAAAATTAATGTGAATAATTTTTTCTATGATTACTCTTTAAACAGGAGGAGGTATTAATATCTAACAGGTATGTGCGCGTTAGTAGGAACTTTTTAGCCGGGCCCGGGGCCGGGGGCCCCGGTCGGTTTCCATACTGCTGGGTGGAAGATGCTCAATAGGGCTAATATATGATGAATATATAAAAAATACTCTCTTCAGAAAAGGCAGAAATAATTAGATAAATTTCTCTAAACACATAATAACCTTTACCTCTATATATTTATAGTACTTATCTATATACTAGTGCATAAAAGTATATAATCCACATATTAGTAAAGTCATATTCACATTAAGTAAGAGGGAGAGTATGGGGTAATAACAGAGGTGGTGGTAGTAGCTATTAGTAGTATATGAGGTCCATATTCATCACGTCCGAGCCCACTGGTAATGTCAGATTATATGTAATAGATATATTGACATAAAACTTCGATATATATATATATATAATATATATATATATTACAGTCTACACATTATATGTACTGCATAAAGTTATATATATATATACTGTGGTTTAATAATAATAAAAATGAGTATCAAAATAGAAAATATTACTAGTATACAATATATAAATATTCACGAAGGCTTATCGCTTATGATAACTCCCTTCAAATAATTTATCCTTTGTCTGGTGAAGCTTCGCATAAGATTATTCTATGTGAGAAAAATAATCATGTCCGCTTCATTAGGTTTATCTATTAGCTCGAGCAAAACGATCAATATTTAGAAGTATTAATAAAAAAATCAGTTTATGATTAATATCATATACTCCAAATACTAGGAGAAATAAAGACTAAATGAATAAATTATAGCTTATACAAAATACATATAACTTTTCTATGTAATATTAATATATATATATATTAATATATATAATAATATATATTATATATATTATAAGTATATATAATATATATATATATATATAGTATATATATATTATATATATATATAGTATA
>JABUQX010067670.1:10000-15000 GCA_015478945.1 Trachelipus rathkii
GCGAGCGTGCGATTAGCCATAAATAACATATCGGTGATGATCATCTGAAACATAACAGTTCATTGATATACACAAGCAGTTGTTTTCAACAATGCGGTACTCGATACCTCTTTATATTAGTGATATTGTGCACAATAAAATCATCTTTTAGATCACATTCACGAGCAGCGACTACTAGAGAAGAAGTAACCATTAAAGATTACACTAGGCCAAAAATTATATATCATCTGCAACTTTTCGTTTAATTTATGGACAAGCTGTAACTGTCGACGTATGCTTGGAAGACAGATGTCTACCAATAATGATTAGAAATATCCAGAATAGCTTAATGTATATGAAGCTTGCTCTATAATATTTTCGAGACTCCTTGTATGACACAAAGAGATATTGTTCTATTACACATACGACTGACACATGATACTGCTATTCCAGATGAAATGAAGACACAACGAATCATAGATTATAAACCCCTCAACTCTATCTGGAAAATCTTCCCAGTTAAACCAACTCTTTCGAGAGATCATGGAGATCGCGTCTAATGAAGTCTAAAACTGTTGTTTATCAAATTTTTTATATAACTGTCCATAAATTATACACGAAAAAACTGTGGCTGATTATCGAAGGCAGACGTCATACCTTTCTTAAAAACCACTCTGACAAGATGAGTTAATTTTCAGTATTATAAAGTCAAGTTGCTAATTGACAGTCCATGAGTAGAGATGACAACAATGAAACCGAGAATAGAGTAGATGCAGTATTACAGTATGTAAATAGCTTCTCACTGTATAATACATTGTATTAAATAGTCAGAGTTTGTATTGATCAACGTATCATGACATTCCTATTAGCTATGTGTCAGTAAAGTATATACTTCTATTTATATGAGACAAATATATTTCAGTTCATCTTAGTTTTATCACGGAGATGGAGTATAAAGTCATGAGTATCTGAGTATATATACCGAATAATGGGAAGTATAATATCAATAAAAAAATATAAACTAATAAAAAAAAAAAAAAAAAAAAAAAAGTCTGAAATATATACTTCAAGAAAAACAACGAGCATCAAGCGCTTCTTCAAAACTATCTACAAGCACAACTATTCATCATGTACACCTATAATAATGAATGAAATTGTATAATTGACAAGTTAGCAGTAGATGTATTAGCAGATGTATAATTAGCTGTCATGAGCAGGCCATTAATACAATAATCATATACGATTACAATTATGCGTCAAGAGTAAACGAGTATTCTACCTGACGAAATAACCTCTGTAAGTGTAGGTAGTGAATGCATAGAAAGAGTATATACCCTTATCTTTCACAGCTAACAATGGAGACCTTTCCTAGCTTGTCGGCATTGAAGTGTTGCATGTGACCATCTCGATAGAGGTGCTGGCCTGACCTATGATTAAAAACTAGTAGATTAAATTGTCATATCAGAGAGAGAGATATGAGAGAGGAGAGAGTAGATAGAGATGAGAGAGAGAGATAGAGAAGAGAGAGAGAGAGAAGAGAGAGAGAGAGAGAGAGAGAGAGAGAGAGAGAGAGGAGATGAGTGAGAAAGAGATAGAGAGAGATAGAGTAGTATGAGAGAGAGAGGAGTAGAGATGAGAGATAGGAAATGAGGAAGGAAAGTGATATAAGGAATAGGAAGTAGAAAGGTAAAGGACTAAGGAAAGGATAGGAAGGGATGAGAAGTGAAGGAGGAAGGTAAGGTAAGGAGAAGGAAGTAGAAGGATAGGTAATAGGATAGTAGTAAGTGGTAAGAGAGATAGATGAAGATATAGTACGTATATGATGAAAAGAGAAGAGAGTAGAAGAGAGAGAGAGTAGAGAGAGAGATGAGTAAGACGAGTGAGGAGGAGTAAGTAAGATGAGATGAAGATGAGTTAGAAGACCATTGTCTCGACAAGCGAGGCATGTAGAGGTTGGGATGAGCCTGGGTGATAAGGAGAGAGAGGCTTTATATATAGGAGAACGTGATATCAGCAGCGAACGGTATAGTGTAAATGAGAAAAGAGTGAAAGGATTAATAAGTAACAAGAAGAAAAAGGGGGGTTTATGTGTAAGGGAGAGAGAGTAGATGAGAGAGATGAGTGAGATGAGAGAGAGAGAAAGAGAAGAGAGATGAGAGAGTAGTTAAGACAGACGCAGCACAGGATGATGCTGTCTACCTAATTATCAAATGAAAGGATTTCCTTCCTCTTAGATACATTTAGAGACGGAGGTATTTAATTATATAATAGGTTGGTCGACCACGGGCGAGAAAATCGGCACGTGCTTCCCATCTCGACTAGTGAAGTGTGTATATACTTTAGGGTTCTACAATCTGTGAGACCACACGCTGTAAGCCTCCTGAAGATAGTCTAATGGATTACCTATCAAAAGTCATGACTTATAGCCTGCTCAATAATATTCCAGAGCCTCAGTAATAATCTTATTACTGGCAATCTACAAATTAATAAGTCTCATATCGTGAATATATCCATCCAAGTAAGATCCTATGATTCTACCCAAAAATGCTTAAGACCCTTATATTGCCTACTAAGAAGAGTCAGTATCAATTCACTAGATATTTAAAAAAAATATATACGCATTAACATTCGCAAATACTCAGAATATATTTTAAAAAACTTACAATATATTTTGAAAAGCACACATTATATATAGATTAATTATAGTATCCTCTTCTCTTAATATAATATATATTAATATATAATATATATTATATATTATAATATATAATATATTATAATATATAATATTATATTAATATATATATATATATATATATATATATATATATTATTAATATATATATAGTAGTATATTATATAATAATATAATATATATATATATATTATTTATATATATATATATATAAATATATATATTATAAATATATATATACAAGATATATATATATAATATAAGTATTATATATATATATATTAATACGTATTATATATATATTATATATATTATATATATAATATATATTATATATATATATATATAATATTATATATATATATATATATATTATATTAATTATAAATATATTAATTAATATTATATATAAATTATATATATGATATATATAATATTATTAATATATTTATTATATATATAATATATATTTATTATATAATATATATATATATAATATATATATATTATAATATATAATATATATATATATTATAATTATATAATATATATTATTAATATAATATATATATATATATATATAAATCATATTTAACAACTTATTGTTCTTTATATAATATATAATATATATTCATTTATAATTATTTTATCTAGACTAGCAACTATATAAACTACATCTTTGGATGGATCACTAACCTATATATAATAGTATATTGTCTCATCTGGTGGGAAAGGAAGCGGAAAGCCTACTAAAATTCCCCCAGAGTTAGGGGAAATTGCAAGGTTCAGAGATAAATTAAAGGTTACAATCAATATGTAAGTTTGTGAAATAGATTAAGGAAATTGTTTCCTAACTTTACTAAGTTGAGTGCAAGTATGAGATTGACAATAGCGGTCAAGTTATTAGAGTTGGATAGTTATTGATGTTGGGATAGAGAAACTGAGAGTAGAAGGCGTAATCGAAAGAGACCTCGGTTTGCACCCAGATTTGGAGGAAGACGCTTCGTCTCTATCGGAGCAGATAGAACGAGGTCGAGGTTATAGAGAAGAGAAAGTAGAGACGACGAAAAGGAGGATGTATGAGAGAGTGATAGAGAGAGCAGGAGAAGAGAGAGAGACGACAGACTCTGAGAGAAAGCATCCCGATAAGAGAGAGTAGGGATAAGCAGAAGGAGAGAGCAGAGATGTGCTAGTTAGCTCCCTGCAGGTGGAGCTCATGACGCTCATCACGTATCATACGTGTAGTATGGTTTCACTCACAACAGTTGTCAAGTAGTTGCAAGCGTTTGCCTAATGTGGTTTTTTTCAACGTTGCTCGCATATATACTCCTTGACTATTATGCCTTTTATCAGGAGATAAACTTAGTGTAGGATGTGAAATCTAAACTTATGAAATAGTGAGGCAATATCATTATAAATGCAATTAGTGGACTATAACTCTAGTACTATATAACGTACTCTTTAGTAAAAAGACAAGCATAACTAATGAGGTATAGTAGATATACTGATGATAGATAAGAAATTCTATAACTAGTACAATATAATATACTTCACCAATATCTAACTAATTCAATAATATTAATACCCAATATCCTCATATAATAAGTAAATATATGAAGACTATAGTTTTATAGAAAGTATGGATAGTAATTTATATAATTATTAGTGAGATCATATATATCATTTTCAATATTAATAGTAATATAATAATGATATATACGAACTAGTCTATTTATTAGTATATTATGTATACCTATATCATCTAACTGTACAATATAATATACTATATATATAATAGTATACTATATATACCCACTCACAAGAATAGTAATATTTATAGTAAATCATATGTGACTAGAAGGTTTGAGATAAGTATTTGATGAATAATATTATAAATATATATATATATTATATCTATATATATATATATATAATATATAGTATTTAGTCTAATAGATATAGAGGTGAAATAATATATATAAATGATGCATCTTTATGTTGAGGTATATTACTGAATGTTTACCAATTATATACTTCGAGAGTATATAGATTAGAGGTATATGCCCCTTTAGTGTGAGTGTATAAATTATTCTAACGAATCTAGGAGAGACGGTCTTTATCACCATAATTATGATAATATGAATAAGTATGTAAGAGTTGAAGTATCGTACTCAGCATATAGAGTGGATTAGCCTAGAAGATAATATATAGGCATGATTAATAGTCTACATACTATATATAATAGAAATAAGGATAGATATAAGAGGTTGGAGAATGGTACTGATTATAATCGCTACTGAGAAGGAATACTATATATATATATAGT
>JABUQX010067670.1:20000-22500 GCA_015478945.1 Trachelipus rathkii
GTGTATATATATTATATATATATATAATATATAATATATACTAATATATATATAATATATATACTATACTATATATTATATATATGTATATTATATATATATATATATATATATATATATATATATTATATATATATATATATATAATATATATATATATATATACTTATCACACCACATATATAATACTATATATACCACACACATAATATATATATATATATATATATATATATATATATATTTATATAATATATATATATATATATATATATATATATATATATATATATATTATTATATATATATTTATATAGTAATATCAGTTCATCTACCTTCTTTCCTCAAGACTGGGGTAAGGTGCGTGACATGCACCGAAAACAGAAAAGTAGTAGAATGATATGACGAAAGTCGGAAAGAAATCCCAGCCTTACCACCGCCCGTTATAACCTATTAGTGAGGAACTCGTTGCAAGTCAAGTAAATTCGACACTAGAGGCTTCACGGAACCACTACGACCCTCAACTATGACATCTCGTCAATGTGGGGTTCATCCACTGGGCAAAGCCCACAACCATACCCCCTCACAAAACCTGCCATTCACTCCTGTATCTTACAAGACAGTCTCGTTCTGGATGGTAGGGTCTCAGAGGCTTTTGATGTAATGGGGGAGCCAGTTGATTGCATCCACAACATCGTGTTTCATACTTTTGGGTGGCCTATATCCAGTTATACAGATTCACTCACAGTTGTTCTCTTATTTGTCTTCGCTACTTAATGAGCAAGGTGTGATACGTGTGATTAGGATCGCTTAAATCCACCAAGAGCTTTGGGATGGTGTTCCGTATTCACGTGCGTCGAGTCTAGAGCGCTATTAACTTAGAGTCATAGGGTGGTCGATTCCCCAACTGTCTGAAGGACGTTAGTCATCGAAATGAATCTCAGAGTAGGATTAGTGAGTGACGTGGGTATCATATATGGTTGATAGGTTGAGACAGATTCTGGTGTATATACGTGTGCGCACATTGAGATATCTTTGAGGAGATCAGATAGTGTGTCATTTTGTAGGCCTGTTAATATTAGCAGTCGGAGCCACAAGAGGTACGGAGATAGTCGTGCTGGACATATTCTCGCTATGACCTCATGCTATTGTCATGATACGTAGATTATGGTGCTGTAGTAGCTTCATTTCCCACCATATTCGAGTCTCATTGGCGTTAGAGATTTGTATATGTTCATCACGTTCTATTCGTTCGCCACTGAATCTACTAACTCAATTCACGGAAGGTCATATCACGAGATCGTGAGCAGATAGTCGTAAGTGTTGATTGAGGTGGCTCTGTGGTTATTACCGTGAACTCGAACATCAAGTGGTAATGAGATATTCTGGGAAGGAGCGTAGTTGGATGCACTAGATCGAGGAATTTAGTATTATACGGTGTGTGATGGCACTGAATATATGGTTTATCATCTGGTAGAGAGTTGTATAGACGTCTGTTCTAAGTCAGTTTCTAGATAGATATGAAGTACGAGTCTTGGCCTGCCTAAGATTGTCTTTCACATGAACACGATCGTTCATCGTCGTTTTATTGATCTCCTATACCATCTATTCCAGACCAACTTATAAGTCCTCATCTACTATATACATTAACACCGTGCTAACGCAGATTGTAAGATACCAGTAGCGTCGGTTCTCTTACGGACCTGGATCTGTGCAGGCTGTGAGGACGAAGATGAAAGATACAATGACTTGTGAAGATGTTACAAAGTTATGTTACGGATGTCAGAGACCGATAGGCAATAGAAGCGGGGTGAGTAGGTTTGTCATCCTGTTCTTGATCCTAAAGTATACTATATGGAACAAAGAACGGTAGTAAGGATGATAGCACTGTAGTATTCAATCACACGCGTTCCGATGACAGCTGTCGGAGTGTCGAATTAAATCTGCATGCACGGCGCTACGGAACGGAGAATCTTCGAAGAGCAAAGCAATGGGTCGATTAGCATGACATACTTACTAGATGGCAGTCGTAATAATTTTAGATAAATCACGATAGAAACGATTATCCGTTGTTCTTAGGGTGTAATCCACAGATGAGTCTGAGTATTAGTACGATAGCCCAGCTGTTTTATCATTTTGTGCTACGGTGTTCACACATACATGCAGAGATAATCTAAGAGTAATCCTAAAGTATTTAAAACTCAGCCACTTGTTTTCCAGCGCTCACCATCTAAGCATAACTTCACACCGAGGAGATGTCCTCACTCACAACCATAAACCTTACTCTTATCTACGTTTACTTTAAAACACCTTTTACACCCCTGCCAAATCTCTCTACCAATCCTCCCAAACTCTTCAGATTCACCGCACAAAACCAAATCATACCCATATAATAGGTAGGGCATCCTCCACTCTCTTTCATTTCTGCCATTATTCAAAACACCATCTCCTGCCACCGTTCTTTGCTCACCTCTAAAATTATCATAACCACCATCCATAA
>JABUQX010067670.1:25000-27500 GCA_015478945.1 Trachelipus rathkii
ACTACAATAGCTACAGCGAAATGGAATACATTTTTGGAATCCTGGGAAAATTTTTTTGCTACAGGAAAAAAAGGTTAAAAAAATAAAAAAAATAAAAAATTTATTGTTAATTATTTATTAGAATATGAATTAGAAGGCTATATATAGATAACCTTATTTTTAGTTTCCTCGTTAAAATTTTGCCAGGATTCCAAAAATAAATTATGACTTTTCATATTAAAATTTAGCTTTTATTTTTTTTAATTAAAGAAATACCCAGGTATACCGCACCGATGGCAGAGTCGGGGTCTCTCGGGCTTCCGGAGGAACTACGGAGGTAGACTATTCCCCCTTCACGGGGAGGTCCGGAAACACATATATACCATGCTCTTTGTGTAATTATTTGGTGTCAGCGGGTTCATACCGCCTCATCCTACTACGGGTAAGTAGATAACGTTCCACCTAGTTCCCGTCGCTCCGAAGCCCCTAGTGTGCCGTATACAGCATTTCTATGTGAAATTTTCCCAGGATTCCCTGTACTCTCATTTCGATGTAGCTATTGTAGTTTTTTGAGATATATATATATTAATATTTTTTTTTTTTTTTTTTTTTTTTTTATTTTTTTTAACACATTTCTCGGCGAGTACTAAAAATATTGAGGACTAGACATTCATCAAATGTATTTATACCGTTTTACTTAGCATTAATAGTTTTTGATATAAAATATTGACGAAGAGATATATACAATCAGCTGGCATATATATATAAAAATAATATTATATAATATATAAAATATTAATATATATATATATATTATATATATCAATAATATATATAATATATATATATATATAATATATATATAATATATATAAATATATATATATATTAATATATATAATATATTATTATATATATATATCTATATATATTTATATATATATGTAATATAATATATATATAACTAATATATATATTAACTATAAACAATATTATATATAATGTATAGAGTATTTTAATGATCAATTGGTATTAGTAAAATCAATATGAGTTTTTATTTATTATTAATATATAGAAATATAAAATAAGGTATTGTAATTTCTCCAATTTAGATTAGTAATATTTTATTTATATCTACTAAATATATAACAATTTCTTTTAAATAAATATCTAAATATTATTATTATATATATATTATATATATAAATATATATATATATATATATATTATATTATTATATATATATATATAGTATATATATATTATATAATATATATATATATAATATATTAATATAATATATATATATAATATATATTAATATATTATATAATATATATATATATATATAATATTATATTAATATATAATTTATATATATATATATATTAATTAATCATATATATTAATATATAATATATATATAGTATATATATATAAATATATAACTATATGATTATCACCTACACTATAATATAGAATAGTACCACATCCATTAACTCAAGACTACACAGCTATTATCACTATGAGTGAGGATATAAAGGAGTAACATATGGTGGATATAATGCTGTGAGTATACATATATTATATAGTTACGGGAAAAAATCATTCTCAAAAACTTAATAACTTATATATCTATACTCTCTTTATATTAATATTATTATATATTAATAATATTATATTATATTAATATATATAATATATATAATATATTAAAATATATAATATATATATTAATATATTAATATAATTAATATATAATATATAATAAATATATATATACATAAATTAATATATATATATATATATATATATTAATATATATATATATTAGTATATATATATATATATATATATATGTGATGAATATAATTTTTGAGCTTTATAGTACGTGAGACTAATTATTACATATCTGAGATCCTATCTCAAATAACTACAATAGCTATCAGGGAAAGTGAAATACATTTGTATGAATCTCTACATTATATTATACATAAGTCTACCATCCATATACATACCTCACCACTAATCATATTTATCATAACCTCATTATATACAATTTAGTAGAATATAATACAAGGAGACGATACACATTTCACTTATAGACTTACAGTCCGAGCTATTAATAAATAACAATTCAACATTCTATCACTAATATACATATATATTACCATTTATATCTTTACATAATTACTCACATAGTATATCAATTTACGTCAAAAATATAACTATTTAGATCATAATATATTAAATATATGCCTCTATATATATAAATGAATAATATTAGATATATTTTATATTTTATATTAAAAATATTAATAGTAGCAATATTATTAAAATATTAATATAATATAATAATTATAATTTAAATATATATATAAATTATAATATAATATAATATATATATTATATTCACTTTTATTATTAATATTTTTAAATGGAGGTCTACGTGAGATACTACGACTGAGAGTGAGGGAACAGAGTGCGCGAGTGTGATCACGACATAAAGATCCCCCGTGC
>JABUQX010067671.1:0-50001 GCA_015478945.1 Trachelipus rathkii
AGTTGTTTCTGCGAAGAGGACTAAAGGAAACGCCTCAGAAAATCCGTGGAAATTTTTTGTGACAAGAAAAGCACTAAACTTACTGTTCATGACAGAGCACGTGGTTTACTCGGCTTAAGCGTTTATAAACCATTTTGATGTCAAAAGCGGAAAGAACTCGCGTCAGGTTATGGAAGACCCTGATCTTCGAAATCTTACTCATAACAATAATAGCGCCAACTTGTAAACCATTACTATGACCACAGGTAACTCAACGACAACGCTAGCCTCATGACAGCTAACTTAAATGAAAATGTGGCCGACCATTCCTTGTTTACCCCAAAGGGCGATTCTTCAAGTACCCTCCATATTAAAAGATAGGCCAGAATGGTGTTGTGAAAAAAAAGCTAGTCTTTTCCAGCACTGTTTCCGGCTCCATGGTCAACCTGTTTTAATATTCCACGGACAATATCCTAATATCTGTATAGTGGTGACCACTAATTACTAATTGTACCATACATATTATAGTATCATAATGTTCTCTCAATGAGGTTCAGGCAAACGCGGAAACAATACTGTCTGGTACGTATATTTAGTTTCCGAGTCGTCTCATTAACATAAACGTAAACCCTTAACAGTGCGAGGCTACTACTATTTTGTCTGTACCACGGGGCCGAGGTAAAGGGGACTTGCAGGATGTATGAAGATATATTTTGGCTCTTAGCAATTCCCATAGCTATGTTGCTCAAACTTTTCCTGAGCTAAAGGTCCCATGGAAAATCGTCGAACAGGGAATTGTCGAACAGGATTGCGCCTTTTCCAACTTCAGATAAGCGCGTGGGTGATTTTGTAGCCACCCCAACGTCGTGGGTCACACAAAAACTTAAAGCACCGCTTGGTGACTTCAAATTAGTAGTTGTACAAGTTTCTGTTTCTGTGTTAAGCTAATTGGTAGGTCTGCAAAACAAAATTCCGCAGCTAATTTATCCGGTGTCCATTTTTCTTTTTTCTGAAAGCGATTATCGGACCCAGCTTGTACTGTATAAGCATTTGCTTGGAAATGATTTTCTTTAGTTAGATCCACTACTTTTCCAATAATTGTATTTTTCTGGAGATATTGGTTTTTTTCTGTGTTATGTTCATTACTGCAACCTGTGACGGCGAACTGAGATCTACAATACCAGAAATAGGTTGCCATTTTGTATTGCCACCCCCTTGAAAACCCACCAACGATAATGAATTGTCCGTAGGACCCTTTATATTCACCATCTTACACGAATAAGGTGGAAGAACAGTAGAATGGGTAGTTACACAGTGAAAGAAAGGGAGTGACAAACTATGATCCAAAGCAATGACTTCGAATTCATCTCCTACCCGATGTACAAGTTCCCTATTAGTTAAATCGGGCAATAAGTCTTGCGTCTATTTCAAAGATAAACGGCTCACTAAACCAGGTCAATTCACACGAGCATTACCTCAGTGGGAGACCACGAAAAGAGAATTGTTTGGTCTGACAAACCCAAGAATATCCTTCGAAAAGTTTTTGGAGAAATAAAGTGGAATGTGTAAACCGTAATTTGTATTATAATGTGAACTGTGTAGGTTTCGTTGTAATTCCACTTATGGCTTAATTCCCTAATCAAGCGTATGGTATGCTCATATTCAACATTCTAAAGTTGATCCAGCAACACAGGGTATCGATATCTAATCAGACTCACACTGGCCCCTGTATCGACCATGCATCCGTAATATCCGGAACTATTAGGACTGAAAGCAACGGAAACCAATAATGGGTCAGTCTGTGCAGCCGAAACGAAATTTACATGAATGGTCTTTAATTGACCTTCGAGGTTCTGCGTTTCCTTTAATGCATCTGAGGGTAGATTGGAAATCTCTACATTATTTGAGTTGTTTCCTGAGTCAGCTTCTACAATTTGCTCCAACGGATGACTCACTTCCGTGGAGGTGGCCAGTTTAAAGCTTCAGCGCCATGGTTAACTGGTTTATCATTTACCCCCTTGCACTGGCCCTCATAATGGGATAAATCACACCATTCACACAGGTCAAGGTATCTGCGAGTAGAGCGAGGATTTTCTTCCTTCCGATTATCTGGTGATCGGTCTATATTCCTCGGCATTGGAGCGGGGGCTGTGTTTCTGAGTTTAGCATTTGATGACAATGAATTCTTCTTAATGGCTCCTGAATTATGGTTCTGAGGAGCGGCGTTCTGAGGCGATGACCTTGGACGATTATCTGCAGTCCGAGGAGGAGTTTTGTAAGGACATTTGATTCCGGGATGGGGTCCATCACAGAATGGACAAGTCACCCGCCGGGAAATAGGTGGTGATTTTTGTGGCGATCTATTTGACCGACACTCAGTATGGATATGTCCCTTTTTCCGACAATAACTAAAACCAAATACCGTAGCGTGTTCTGTAGCAGTTCTTGGGAAAAGGATACAATAAGGCCAAGTTTCTTTCTCAGTGATTCGTGGCATCGCCACCTCGACGACGATGAAACTTTGGGTGCTGATAGGCAGAGGAGCTAAGTAGTACTATGAAGATGAAACTTTACGATCTCTTTTCTAGAGTTAAGTTATATTCTCGGCATGATTTATCTCTTAAATAATTTACGCGGGGAGTTTGAACCTCCTGAAACCCAACTCCTTGCCATTAGGATCAGCAAACTCTAGAACGTAAGAAAGAGAGAAAAATTTTGACGACCTTTAACCATCACGTAAAGGTAATCATCCAATCAACGGTTATTACCTAGCCACATCCGTCTCGAATAGGGAAACTTCATATGGAAACGACATCAAATTCGTAGCGCTCATTCAAATCTTTATCCCGAGGATCGATTGTGTCGGAACATAACCTTGTAAGGAGCTTTCTATTATAATATATGTTGGCTCTATCTGATGTTGATGACGTCCGTCTGAATATTGATTATGTTTCGGAAATACTGGTCCTGCTGATATAGTGAATCAGCGGAAGCTGGTACGATATCCTCCCTCTATAATTAACACTGCTCAGTAGTTATTTTTCCTTTGAGACAATATATATCGTTTTTTACCACCCGTTTCACTTAAGAGAAAGATGGAAGGCATAAGAAGAAAATTCGCTGAGCTCGCGCAGAGATTCTATTGTAGCTCGTCGACATGTCTAAAAACCATATTATGCACCTAACCGTTCTAAACTGTCAACGACAGAGCAAACATTACGCTATCTTCGTTTCTTACATTTGTCTATAAGACGATGGTTCCTCCATAAATTCATTGGATACAGATTACTAACACACTGCAAGTAAAATGTAATCCATCAGCTCTGTATGTAATTGTACACATCCCAAAAATCAAAAGATAATATAGCCATTACGATATCAGACTCGGACTTAATTCGGTACTTGCGGGAATTGTCTTATGAGAATCTTCTCCGAATATCATCAGGAATGAACCCTTATCCTATGCGGGGAACATGACTCAATCAAGATTAAATCAATTTGAGGACATTGGATATCAAATAAAAATTGTGCGATGAATTTATACAGTGGCCCAATAAGATCTGTTCTAGAGAGAACAACCACGAGTGTTTAAATCTTCGTTATCGTGCAACATGCCTCGATAGCGCATGAAACAGGACCAGAGACACTCCACAAGCATGCATCTCTCTGAGAGAAGAGAGTAACTCTTTTTTGATGAAATCTCCTTTACCTTCTTAAAGAATGTACTTGCCATGATAAATTACACTTCTTGATGGCATTCATTTGGAAAAAATTTTCACAGCCAATAAATCTCACCATCAGAACTCTATTAGAAAGACAACCCCTCATATCCACAGACATAATACCCTCCCACTGACCCCTCCAATAAAACGTTTCTGCTCTAGTTCACCCACGCCGCAGACTAACCCCAAATCTGGAAGAAACAGACGCAGAGAAGATACTGGTTCAAGTTGCGAACCACCCTAATGAAGAACAAAACCCCACACTTTGCCACACAACCTGAAATTAAAAAATTGGAGATATATCGAAAGTCTTTCAAGTCCACATCCGCGAAGCTCAAGGGTCTTAACTTCTGACTATTTTCATATAATATTAATTACTTCCACGTTTCCTTATTATTTACATTCCAAGATCATAAAGAGGCATTATCACCTTCTCTTAAGTAAGACCTCTTGTCAATGGTTGACAGGGATAAGTATAACTCTCTCGCTCCTTTTGTACCCCTGACACAGAAAATGTACCTACCAAGGAGATTCTCCTACTAATCCCATTCTTCCTCCAACAGAAAGAAAAGAATAGTTCTCACTTATTATATGATGTTAATACTGCGCTCAACCAACCTTGGTCCTACACTACCTCAGTATACGTTCCAAGAAATCTGTCGAGAAATAATCCTCGCGCCCTTATTTATTTATACTATCAAAATATGATTGCTTCATAAGAACATAAGCCGATAGTTTGCCCTTATGTTCCCGCCAGTGAAGACATCAGGTCATGACTTACAATATCATCCGCTATGTACTAATAGTTCTACTTATAGCCGAAATCGTACAGAGAATCCCATGGAATAGCTCATATCACTGAATTATCTATTCCCTTAAGTAGATCAGAAGAAAAAATAGCTAGTGCATGTACAATCCGAGCTATGTGATCACACCTCCTACTAAATATTGTAAATGAGACATAAAAAGAATAATAACTCTTTTTTCATCTGTACCATATGAACCATAAACATTGACTTTATTAATTCATGATATTTCATACAAAAAAATAGTCTTGTAAAGAATAACGACATTCTTAAAAATTTATTCTATATTTTTCTGCTTATTATATAACATTTAATAATGAAATACAGAATAAATATTTATTAGACTTTCCTGCGTTGAATGTCGTAGTTCCTATGAATTAATTTACTGTAATCTAGATTGCATATCCTATTTTACTTCAAATAACTTATTAGAGCAATCTATATACAAATGTTAGTAGTAAAAGAACATGATTTCACTGACTGCAATGAGCAAATATTATGATAATATATCTTTACTGTAAGGTTACCTATTGCATTACTGTAGATTCGGCTTTCTTAAACTGTCTTTATTTTTATAGATCTTATTATTTTAACTTGAACTTATATGAATAATTATAGGAACTTGATGTAGACATCTCCTTCAGTAACATCATTTATTACGTATTTATGAGAGCGTCATCGATTTTTAGATTATACAATTCTGTCTTAGCTAAATATTTAAATTTATACTCGTGACTATAAATATAGAGTGTTATTTGTAATAATATATTATTATTTGATTGGTAATTTGAAGTCATTTTCCTTTATATTCTTGCATGCTATTGAATAACTTGCACTATAAGTTATCATGTGATGTAGCATTCGATACGTTTAATTACACACATACCTCTTAATGAGCTCTTAGTCCAATAATAGGTACAAATGAATTTGATATATTTAATCTGAGTTGAGTGAGTGTATAATAGTGTTCAATTCAAGATGTATGGAGAAGTATTCTACCTACCATACATACACCATACACGCCATATATAGTTACGCATGCTCACATGGAAAAATCAGAACTTATCTAACTCATTAAGTAAGACGGAAGCGCTCTAGTTTGACGAGTGGCGTGCAGTATATTACCGTGTGGTAGGATCAAATTTTTTCCCACCAAACACCTATATATTTATAGTTCATGCTGCAGATAATTATTGGATCTTTTTCTTAGCATTAATCATGCTTCCTAATATGAATATAGTGGCGAGATAATGGCGTTATCATTCTCATTTTAACGTATGGTTTAAATATATATTGTTTGTTTATTTACTTTACTAGCTAAACATGCTAATCTATATTATATTGCTCTCTAATGGTTATATGCTGGTATCCATATTAAAGATTATGCTTGAATCTGCTTAGGACCTATAACTATTATGTGTTAGTGTACTATTTGTAATGCATATTATAATTATACTTTTTGCTTACATGTTTTCCTTAGCAATATGATCAAACAAGAGATTGATCATATCATGAGTTACTGTAATAGAGGTATAACAAATAAGCTTATTCCTGCCACCCCGTTTAATATTACCTTCTTATACTCACTGTACATTTGATAACTTGAATGTAGCTCTCACACAAAATATAATAATATCAACTCTTTATTTTGAGCAGCAGAATCTAATTATACAACCATCCCCCTTCGAATTGAAAAAGCAAAACTCTCATCAAGAACTTCGTAATATAAAGGTGTTGAACTAGAATTATTAATAATGAAAAAGAGTAGTAAAGTTGAATAGACTGAATATTAGACTAACTATGTTAGATATATAAGAGATTAATATATGACTGTTAGGTTATCATAAAGTAGTTGTATGTATTCTTTTGTAGCTGAGATCTCCACTCAAAAGAAAACACCATAAAACCCTCTCACAGATAAATTTACCAACTCCTATTGATAGGGCTAGCGGTCATCGGTCACGAATTGTTATTATTTTTTTCAAGATTAAAATAATTATAGTTTTATAATTAATTGTACTGCAGTGAGGAGTAATTATCAGATATATATTAAGCTTTATCTATATAAAGTTCAGATCTCAAAGTCACTTAAAAAAATTGAAAGATCATAATCAAATTATTATTTCATGATTGAAAATACCTAATGTATTTCCTTTTCAATGGTTTTTTATGTTTAGTTTATGTTCTTAGTTTCTGTAGTGTAAATATTTAGTTTTATGTTTTGTTGCTTTATGTTACGTTAAATTGAATCTCTCAGTTTGATGACAAATCTTGCGTCTTAGCGGGATTGTCTTGTTCTAACAACATTCTTTCCTTGGACAAAATTTTGCCTGCAAGGGGATTCTTTGAAGGGCCAACAAGTTTATTTTAAGATTAGCGATTGTTACTTTATATGCGTTAACATTTTTAGTCATTGGGTTTATTTATTTGCAAGGGTCTTAATGAATATAAATTATTAATAAAATTTAAGGCAATGTTCATTTCATCTCTACTGCTCTGCTCTTGGTTGCGAGGATAAGTTCTCCAATTTATGGGTACATTTCAATTTCACATCTCGTGAAACATGGTTTGAGGATAGTTCCCTAATTTAGAGGTCATTTCAATTCATTGTCGTGGTTGGAGGATAGTTCTCAAATTATGTTCATTAAACTCATTGTCGGGTTGATTGAAGGATAGTTTAAATTTATGTTTCCTTAGTTGATGGTTTATTGTTTCATAGAGGAGATTTATGGATCTTTTAATTTCCAAAAAAACAAAATAACTAATAAAGAAAAGCCTTTATAGTTCTGAATTCATAATACGGACTTAAATTGTGTTTTTGTAAATATTTATTTAGAATTTCGTTACTTTACTTAAATAAAAGTAAGAAGTATTCTTTCTCTTCATTATCCGCTGTCTTACTTATTTATTATCTTATTTACTTATTTAATGTGTAGGTATTTATTTTTGAGGAGCGGATACTGGTTCTTTTTACATCCCCTTGGTTTTCACATCATTCAAGGGAATTTCACCATCACCGATGTTTCGTTACTGTTATCTTTTCTCTAATGTTAATGGTTCAGGAATTCAAGTGATCATCATTTCCTTCTACTAACCTCGATCTTTCTTTTCGGACGAATATCCGAAGGTACGGGTACACGAGCAGTCCTTGTCTTTACCCGCGGTGGCACGTAAAGTTTAGCTCTGCGCGCTATCCGGTGGCCACGGAGGGGGAATTAAACAGCTTCGCCTGTTTTCTAATTTCATTTCTTACGTCTCACGGATCTTGCATTGAGACTTCTTACAACGGAAGGCCATTTGGTCTTGAATTGACGTGTTTGGATGGATCGGTACAAAAAGCTCTCAAAGAGAAGAGCACGCACTTGGCAGGAATAACTTTCCCTCCACTGTTTGCTCATCTGACAAATCGAGTTCCTTCTTGCAGTAAAAACTCACAAAAGGGTTTGAACTTTGACTCTCCCTTACAACGGTAAGCAGCGTGGTAGGCTTGAAGCCTATAATTGTCTTTCCTTTTTGGATTCTCGTGTGTCATACCAACGTATGCAGGGTTATCTTTCACAGAAGCCAGTAATTCCTGGGGACATTCCTTCGTCGGTAGATTGGAATGTTGTACAATTGGAGAATGACCCTTTCCAATTGGATTGCCTTCCCAACAACGGCAACATGCTGAGGAGCGCATTGACTCATTAGAGGCTGCGAGTATGCTCGAAAGTGCGAGCGGGTATATTCAAGCTGTATAAAATCCTGGTCTGCCTTATGGATGTGTAGTTTCCAGGTGTCGCCGACTTTCAACTTCTGGGAGTTCTTCAGTAATTGTGTTAAAGAACAATGGCTGTCAGAAATCCACCGTTCCATTAACTATGTCTTCAACTTTCTCTGTCTGAATTAGTTTGTTTGTAATACTTGTAATGGTAGGCGCTGATTGTGGGTTAGAATGGCTGTAGAATAAATGACAACCAGCTCTCTTCTGTCGAATGAGGTGAGCCAAAGGTACATTCGAGATGTGGAAAAAACATTCTGCGATGAGGGTCGTTGATGCTGGAAGACGCTGAAGCTGTAGCTACTTACAGGATAATTAATACCGCGTCCTATGGTCGAGAACAGAGCAGCAGAGGGGCACATACTCCTCTCTAATATCTTGGAAGCAGAATGTCCGATATGTATTACATAGGTCTTTTGAGTGGGAGGGTGGGAAAACGAGTAAGTACTGCTCATCATTGTTGTCACATAGTAGTGTTGATAGAAACCATATTCAGCGTGTGGTGAAGTCCGGATACAGGAATAATCCCCCGTAAAGAGAGCAGGATTAGTTTGAGAAAGAAAATCAACTCGGAGATGTTATGTAATCTAAATTCAAGTGGAAAGTCCTGAAGTAATGTATCTGGAAGATCAACGAGATGTTCTTCAGGAATTCTTTGTTGAGTTGGCTGACTTACCGGACTAGCATACTTACCTGTGGTATCCGGGTTCCTTAGCCTTTGAGCTCTACGCTCTTTCAATACTCTAAGATCCTTCGTTAGTGTATGTACTAATTCCTGGACACGCTCTATTGGCATGACCTCATGTGTGTCTGACTGTTCAATGTTAGTAACATTAACATCAACGTTTCTAACCCTATCTACCCCTACATCAGAATAGTCTATGTGAGCTAAATTGTCAACTCTATCCCTAACACTAGCTCTAGCACTAGTACCAACATCTATATCCGTTTGCCTCTTCTTATCCTCCTCTAGGAAAGCTTGCATTGCTTCCGTTCCTGATCCCATAAAATCTTTAGTGGGATCATCCATTATGAATTACTTCTTTACTTCTTATTTCTTAGTAGGTCACTGCAATAGATAGAGGAAAAAAAAAGAAAAAGAATGTAGAGTAAATAACAGGGATAAAAGTGTTACAGCAATATCAGGTGAAAACAATGTTGGTTTCAAAACAACCAGATTTTTGTGGAAATATACGAAATCAGCGAAATTGCTGAGATGAAACCGTCTGGAATAATTTTTTCCTTTTCCAATATTTCCAGCAGCGAAATCAATGAAAAACAATCCTTTTGATGAGCAGAAACTATGATGAGCAGAGAATTGGCAATGCGCAGCAGCGCGCTGACGCCAAACAGGAACAAAATAGTCCCTGTTCGGGCGCCAAAGAAATTTCTCTTATGTAGCGGGGACTAGGAATGTCGAACAGATTCGGAAAAACTGAAATTAACTGCAACTGAAATTCTGATTGAAACAGAATGAATCTGACATGTAATATCTATGATAAAAAAGGAAAGGAATAACAAAGTCGACTTTTACCATACTGTCCGCGTGAATTATGAAAATTGAAGAGCTGTCAATGAGAGTAGAATACAAATATTTGAGTATCTCTGGCACCGTAATCTTTCTTCCTCACATCTTTGCTTACAGAGCCTTCAGTCTGCACTCTGAATTATGGAGATTGTGCTGAATAAAACCCAGTCGTATGCTGAAAAGGCCTTAATCACACGGTGGGTAGTTGTCGTGGAACTATCTGTCTGTCCAGTATCATCGTGTGTAGGTGTTGCGCATCGTCAATTTGCCAGATGGAATCTTGAGTGAGTGGTGGTAAAAACAGTGACAGCGACAACCTTATATAATAATTATGAGAAAGAATAATCAAAAGAACACGGGGATAATAAAAGAAAGTGTTGCGCATTGTCAATTGGCCAGATGGAATCTTGAGTGAGTGGTGGTAAAAACAGTGACAGCGACAACCTTATATAATTGAATTGATGAGACTATAGTGGATTGAGATCAATCCACTGATATATAGGAGATCGAAATAAATCCCTCGACGTTTAATCAGTATAAGAATTAATCAGCAAGATAATGAAGACGGTGATTTCAGTAAATTTGATCTTCTGAGATAGAAAAAGTACAGCAACTGAAATCAAAAGTATTCTAGAAAAGATGAGATGAAAATGATGTCTGCGATTGACACTAAGAATATACTAAAAGGCTGATAAGCAGAACAATCAGAAATACCAAGTGGAAATGTGGTATGGACGAAGATCTCTTTGGGGAGTTTTAGAAATACTCCTGCAATCCGAAAAAGAAGAATCTGTGACTGAAATAGTTCATGAAGTAATCCAAAAAGAATGAAGGAGTCTGTGACTAAAATTCAAATCCAAAAATAGCCAAAGATTAAAAAGCGTTGAAATCTTGTAGCCCAAAATTAAAAGTAGAGGTCCGTGATTCCAAACCAGGGAATAAAATAGCCCGTAACTGGAAACTGGAACAGCCCGTAACTAGAAGCCTGAAAGAGAAGACAGTTTTAATGCCTTATAAATCTCTTTACATGAAATCAAAAGGTGTTTGCATTAAGAATCTTACCCAATTCGACGAGCTTGTATGGCTTGGGCTTGTAGTTTCCTTTGGAGAAGTTCAAGTAGAAGTTCTGGACGGATCTATAAATAAAAGATGCTTTGAGTGATGATATACAATTTACGAATTTGTGTGGGAAACACAACTAAACGAGATCCTTACTTGTTCCTTCTATATGTGGTGAATAACTGTGTAATTCCAGTTCACTGTATCCGCGGTGGGTGCACAACACAAAGAGTTTAATTGTCTGTTGAGCACTTCACTGATTATACTAATTATAATAATAAACTGACACCCGTATTTATCACTGTCACTGGGTGTATTTTAACAACACAATAATAGATCCGGAAAATGTTTGTCAGTTTCACTATTTCACTATTTGTAAAATTAAACTATACACAGTTAATGTTTTTCAGAAACACAATATAACTTGGAACATCAGAACATATTAAGGCATCAATTAAATGTTTTCATCTCAACAACCTAAAGAATAAACTTTGAGTACTTCTGGTGATAAACATTATCAACCAGAAGTACGGGGGAAAAGAACATAATTGAATTAAACATGAAATGAAATGAAATAAAAGAGATCAACCAAAATACAACTCTCAAATCAAATTAATACTCTTGATACTTTGATAAATATTACCTTAATATTTATATTCCTGAGTAATAGAAAATCAGAAAAACAATAATGGGACACCATCATATATAAGGATGGTACTCCCCATTATATCCCCCCACACCAAGCCTAAACCCCCACCTACATTTTTACAACAGAGGAATCAATGATGATGTTGGAGAGCTTAGCAGGCTTGGTAGGAGATACAGGAAGACCAAGAAAATAAATGAACTTTGAGAAAGAACTAACCGCGAAAAAACTGTAAATTGCTGAAACTAATCATAGAGGTCTGGGGAAATACCAGCCTCTCCCTCATAATGGTATTGGCCCAGAGAAGCACAAAATTCACGGATGAATTAATCTTCGCCTCTACCCTAGTGGGACAGGCGGCGATATGACGGCCTGAACTGAAATCAGTTTGCACGTTTATCCCATATCTTTGGTATAGCATTCTTCTCTCATCTTTAAAGAGTGCCACCACACTGGCTCCAACGACAAGTAAAGTCGGCATGGTACTCGAGATCTTGAGATGAAAGGAACTGCTTCAGAAATTGTAATAGACAGCAGCTGCTAAAATAAATTACAATAAATTAATACAAAATTTAATATACATAATATCGTGCATGTATTTGTGTTATGTTTGCAAATTTTCTGAATAATTGTTCTGTGATGGTTGAGGCAGAAACACAGATGTATCCATACCTATCCATATATAAATGATATATATGCCCAGGTATGTAAACATGTGTATTTTATTTAAAATAAAAGAAATAAAGTGTGATTGAGAAATTCCCATAATATCAACCATTTCTGATAGAGTTTAAGAAAATATGTAGTCAGTGATGCTGCGAGTGATAGCTGAAACTTACTAGTATAAGGTAGAATAAACTTTGAATGTAAATGTGCGTGATAAGGAAAATAGTCAGAAATTAAGGAAGTGGCTAAAAGTCCTTATGTCCTTACATTAATACACATCATTTTCTCAAACATCCGCATTTTTGCATCTTTATGCGCATCCCCACATTTCAACCGGATACAGAACTAAAATATCTATCTATTCTCCTAAACCTAGTATAGTACTTTATTATTCCCAATAATAAATCATTGGCAATAAGGACAGAGAGAAGTTTCTTTTGCATAAGAGTAGTGAAAGAATCAATTTATTCTGATTTTTGGATGCAGTCTCCTTCTTTCATCAGGACATCAACGAGACTGCTCACACAATCTGAAATGAGATAATTACATACTAACCCTGATAACCTTGTCGTAATACCCTGCTTTACCAAGCAGGATCTCACTTGACGCGGCCATCATAGACAAAGAAAAACAAAACGAAACCTATCTAACCTATAACAATGACTTACACCTGAAGTTCATTCTTCACATCCTTTTGTGACTGACTGACTGAGTGTCTGAGTTACCTGATGATCTGAGACTGACTGTACTATATATACTTACTCTTTGAATTTAGATCTTTCTTAACTCTCTTCAACAAAGATTACCAACAGTATTCCAACTGCTTTATCCGAAATAAGATAACGAAGTTATGATGAACAAAGATTACCAACACATCTGAAAACTATCCAAAATTGGATAACATGTAGACTATAATAAGCTATTTCTTCTGCGACGTCGGATGTATTCCAGTGGAGTCATCATTTTCTTCTTGCGTTTCGATAGCCATCGGCATCAAGTAATTGTAGTGGATGCCACTAAGGCATTTTAAACAACAGCTTTGATCTCTAAACTGACCACCATGTACAATTGGGCGATCATCATTGTAATAAACCATAACTGCTACTTTATACATTTCTGCAAAAGCAGTAAGAACTTCCGGAAGAGGCAATTGTCCTGGGAGCTGAAGTAATCTTAATCTCTTTTGGACTTGCCTACCCTGTAACTTATATTTCTGGGGGTGATTCCGGAGTTCTTGGATGATACCTTTTCGTAGTTCTGCATGTCGATCCTTTGTACCATACAAATAAAGCGAAAAACACTTATATAGGGAGTCACCTCCTCCTGCTATTTCAATTTGGGAAAATCCTTCAGGGATGTAATCTATTGAAGCATCTACTGGTACAGGTTCAGAATCAACTTCAACTGGGGAACGAGATAAAGCGTCAGCGACAACGTTCTTGGTTCCGGAAATATGTTGTATCTCGAAATCATACTCGTACAGTTCCTCCATGGTCCTGGCGAGTCGCCCATCGACAAGACTCATGTTTTGTAAGTATATAAGGGGCATGTGATCAGTGAAAATAATAAATTTCACTCCGCGAAGAAATGGTCGTAATGATTTAACGGCCCACCTTAGTGCTGTAAGCTCTTTGTCGATAACCCCATAATTCCTTTGAGCTCCATTAAAAGACATAGAAATAAATGCAATAGGTTTACGTTCCCCACTTTGTATTTGTGAAAGGCACGCACCAGCTCCGAAATCAGAGGCATCTACATGAAGTTCCATCGGAGACGACGTCGGAGAGTAGTCGGGAAATCCCAACAAACTGGGGTTGACTAAGGCCTTTTTCAAATCATCAAAGGCCTGTTGACACTCTGGTGTCCATTGCACTGTTTTCCCACCTGTCTGACAAGACAAGGGTTTGCTTATCTGCGAACAGTTAGGAATATGCCTGCGGTAGAAATTTACCATACCTAGGAACTGACGTAACTGTTTTACTGTGCTAGGGACAGGAAATTCTAAAGCCCCTTTCAAATTTTTCTGCAAGGGTAGAATACCCTTATCCGAAATTTTGTGACCAAGAAATTCTACTTCTGTTCGACAGAGACGTGTTTTACTCGGCTTAAGTTTATAACCATTTTGTTCCAAAGCGGAAAGAACTTTGTCCAAGGTTATGAGATGATCTTCGAAATCTTCACTCATAACAATAATATCGTCCACGTAAACCATTACTTTAGACCATGGTAGCTCAGCCAACGCTAGCATCATACCTCTTTGAAATGTGGCCGGACCATTTTTTACCCCAAAGGGCATCTTTAAGTACTCATATTGAGCAAATGGTGTGGAAAAGGCAGTCTTTTCCACACTGTCCGGCTCCATGGAAACCTGGTAATATCCACGGACAAGATCTATAGTGGTGAAATAAAAATTACCATACATGTTATAGATCATGTCAATGAGGTTCGGCAACGGGAAAGAATCCGTCTTGGTTACGTTATTTAGTTTCCGATAGTCTATACATAAACGTAACTTACCATCGGGCTTTCTATTTGGTACCACTGGGGCCGAGTAAGGGGACTTGCTAGGACGTATAATATTTTGCTCTAGCAATTCCCTGCATTGTTGCTCAATTTCCTGAGCTAAAGGTCCCTGAAATCGTCGAACAGGAAGTCGAACAGGACGCGTACTTTCCACTTCGATGGCGTGGGTGATATTTGTAGCCACCCCAACGTCGTGGTCACCAAAACTTAAAGCAGCTTGGTGATTCATTAGTAGTTGTACGAGTTTCTGTTTCTGTGTTAAACTAATTGGTAGGTCTGCAAAACAAAATTCCTCAGCTAATTTATCCGGTGTCCATTTTTCTTTTTTCTGAAAGCGATTATCGGACCCAGCTTGTACTGTATAAGCATTTGCTTGGAAATGATTTTCTTCAGTTAAAGCCACTACTTTTCCAATAATTGTATTTTTCCGGAGATATTGGTTTTTTCCTGTTATATTCATTACTGCAACCTGTGACGGCGAACTGAGATCTACAATACCAGAAATAGGTTGCCATTTTGTATTGCCACCCCCTTGAAAACCCACCAACGATAATGAATTGTCCGTAGGACCCTTTATTTTCACCATCTTACACGAATAAGGTGGAAGAACAGTAGAATGGGTAGTTACACAGTGAAAGAAAGGGAGTGACAAACTATGATCCAAAGCAATGACTTCGAATTCATCTCCTACCCGATGTACCAGTTCCCTATTAGTTAAATCGGGCAATAAGTCATTGTCTTTCAAAGAAACAGCTCCTAAGACCATCAATTCCGGCATTACCTCAGTGGGGACCACGAAAAAGAGAATTGGTTTGGTCATGAACCCAGTATCCTTCGAAAAGGTTTTGGAGAAATAAAGTGGAAGTTCAACATATGAAGTAATGGGAACTGTGTGGTTTCGTTGCAATCCACTTATGGCTTTAATTCCCACTTCCGCCGATGGATGTAATTCCACGTTCTTAAGTTGATCAGCAACCAGGGAAGAACTAATCAGACTCACACTGGCCCCTGTATCGACCATGCATCCGTAATATCCGGAACTATTAGGACTGAAAGCAACGGAAACCAATAATGGGTCAGTCTGTGCAGCCGAAACAAAATTTACATGAATGGTCTTTAATTGACCTTCGAGGTTCTGCGTTTCCTTTAATGCACCTGAGGGTAGATTGGAAATCTCTACATTATTGGAGTTGTTTCCTGAGTCAGCTTCTACAATTTGCTCCACCGGATGACTCACTTCCGTGGAGGTGGCCAGTTTAAAGCTTCAGCGCTGTGGCTAACTGGCTTATCATTTACACCCTTGCACTGGCCCTCATAATGGGATAAATCACACCATTCACACGGGTCCAGGTATCTGCGAGTAGGACGAGAATTTTCATCCGCCCTATTGTCTGTTGATCGCTCGGTATTCCTCGGCATTGGAGCGGGGGCTGTGTTTCTGAGTTTCGCATTTGCGTTTGAGGACGATGAAATCTTCTTAATAGCTCCTGAATTATGGTTCTGAGGTGATGACCTTGGACGATTATCTGCAGTCCGAGGAGGAGTTTTGTAAGGACATTTGATTCCGGGATGTGGTCCATTACAGAATGGACAATTCAACCGCCGGGAAATAGGTGGTGATTTCTGTGGCGATCGATATGACCGACACTCAGTACGGATATGTCCCTTTTTCCGGCAATAACACAAATACCGAGGGTATTTGGTAGCAATCTTGAGAATACTTATGGCCGCATATTGTCACAGATTTCGATCTTACCTTCTGCGCGGGACTTGGGTGCTGAAGGCGAATATGTGATCCTATGGCGATTGTAGTTGTACGAACTCTGCTTCCGGTCATCATCTTGTCGGCGATTATCTCTGTAATATTTGCTTTCCTTCCGGTTGGTATTTCTACTATACTGATTTCCATTAGGATCAGCAACTCTAGAACTGTAGGAAGGAGATTTGCGACCTTTACCATAGTTGTTGGTCTCATCCTTCAAAGTATCCACCCAACCGGTGGGATGAACGACATCGATACGTATCGTTTCATTCAAATCTTGATCCAGCGGTTCGATTGTATTCGAAATATGGGATTTCCTTATAGGGCTCTGAGTTGGTCGTCCGTCTGAAATAGGAGTCGGAAATGCTTGATCCTGCTGATATAGTGAATCAGCAAAGCTGACGATATCCTCCCACGCGACACGTGCTCGTGTATTATGTTCCCTTTGGACAATATATTCGTTTACCCGTTCCTTAAGAGAAGGTGGAAGGCTAAGAATAAATGCGGTGCGCAGAGAATTGTGCTTGCGCATGTCTAAGCCATTATATGCCCTACGGGCTAACTGCTCTAAACGAAGAGCAAACATACGTATGCCTTCGTTCTTATGACGGTAAGCAGCGTGGTAGGCTTGAAGCCTATAATTGTCTTTTACGTTTTTCTTCTGTGTGATACCAACGTATGAGGGTATCTTTCACAGAAGCATAATTCCGGACATCCTTGGTGATAAGTTTGTACAATTGGAGGAATGACCCTTCCAATTGTCGACCCAACA
Source organism: Trachelipus rathkii (assembly GCA_015478945.1). Lineage (NCBI taxonomy): Eukaryota > Metazoa > Arthropoda > Malacostraca > Isopoda > Trachelipodidae > Trachelipus > Trachelipus rathkii. The sequence continues at coordinate 17,224 of JABUQX010067671.1, forward strand.
AACGCAACCATTGCTGAGGAGCGTTTGGGTAATTGAGGCTGCAATATGCCTCGAAATCAACGAAATATTCAAGGATATCCTGGTCTGCCTCATACTTGTATTTCCCAGGATCGACGACTTTCAACTTCTGGGAATTCTTCAGTAACTGCGTTAAGAGAACAATGGCTTCTGAAATCAGTTCCATATGATGTTCTCTTCGATCTGAGTAATTTGTATAATACGTAGTATGAGGTTGTTGAGGTTGAGGTGGAATAAAACCAGGCCTTCTGGAATAATGAGCAGGAACATTCCGAGATGTGGAAAAAACATTCTGCGATGAGTGTGGAAGACCTGAAGCTGTAGTTATGACAGGAGAAATAACTTGTCTATGTCGATGAAGAGCAGAGGGGGAGATACCCTCCGAACTTAGAACAGGCAAAGGCATTGTTTCAGCCTTTGTTGGTGGCGGAAAACGAAGAAATCCATCTTGTTCACTTGGTGGTTGAATTCCATCAGCGTGTGGTGAAGTTTCATACCGAATATCTTCCCCTAAAAGAGAAGCATTAGTTTGAAAAAGTTCCGGAGAAATCACCGGAGTATCCAAATTCAAATGTGGAAAATCCTGAAGTAATGTATCTGGAAGATCAACGAGATGTTCTTCAGGAATTCCTTGCTGAGTTGGCTGACTTACCGGACTAGCATACTTACCTGTGGTATCCGGGTTCCTTAGCCTTTGAGATCTACGTTCTTTCAATACTCCGAGATCCTTTTTCAGTGTTTTTACTAATTCCTCGGCCTGCTCTATTGGCATGACCTCATGTGTGTCTGACTGTGCGATGTTAGTGATATTAACATCAGCGTTTCTAGCCCTATCTACCCCTACATCAGAATAGTCTATGTGAGCCAAATTGTCAACTCTATCCCTAACACTAGCACTAACTCTAGTACCAAAATCTATATCCGATTGCCTCTTTTTATCCTCCTCTAGGAAAGCTTGCATTGCTTCCGCTCCCGATCCCATAAAATCTTTATTGGGATCATCCATTATGACTTACTTCTTTACTTCTTACTTCTTGGTAAGTCACTGCAATAGAAAGAGGAGATAAAGGAATGCAGAGTAAATAACAAGGAGAAAAGTGTTCCAGCAATATGAGGCGAAAACAATGTTGGTTTCAAAACAACCAGAGTTTTGTGGAGATGGAGATATACGAAATCAGCGATGATTCAGCGAGATTGCTGAGAAGAAACCGTATGAAATATTTTCTCCAATATTTTCAGCAGCGAAATCGATGAAAAGTAGACAATATGAAGTACTTTTGATAAGCAGAGAACTGTGATGAGCAGAGAATTGGCAATGCGCAGCGGCGCGCTGACACCAAACAGGAACAAAATAGTCCCTGTTCGGGAACCAAATAATTTTCTCTTATGTAACGGGGACTAGGAATGTCGAATGGATTCGTAAAAACTGAATTTAACTGCAACTGAAATTCTGATTGAAACAGAATGAATCTGACTGTACAAATGAAGAGAATACGAATCGACTTTTCCCAGACCCCTGATTATGAAAATGAAGAACTGTCAATAGTAAGAATAGGAAAAAATTAAGTCTCACCGTGAATCTCTTCCCACTTCTAAGACCTTCAGCCTTCACTCTGAGATACGGAGATGTGCTGAATAAAACCCAGTCGTATGCTGAAAAGGCCTTAATCAAACGGTGGGTAGTTGTCTTGGAACTATCTGTCTGTCTAGTATCATCGCGTGTAGGTGTTGCGCATTGTCAATTGGCCAGATGGAATCTTGAGTGAGTGGTGGTAAAAACAGTGACAGCGATAGCGACAACCTTATGTGTATAATAAATAAGAGAGGCTCTATGAGATCATAGAGACGGTGAATTGATGAGACTGTAGTGGATTGAGATCAATCCACTGTTATTTAGGAGATCGAGATAGATCTCTCGACGTTTGATCAGCACAAAAATTAAGCAGCGAAATAATAAAGACGGTGATTTCAATAAAGTTGTTTTTCTGAGATGAGATAGAAAAATATATAGCAACTGAAATCAGATATTCTAGAAAAGATGAGATGAGACGAAACACTGTCTGTGACTAAAATTCAAATCCAAAATAGTCAAAGATGAAAATGACCCAAAGATAGAAGTTATAATCCGAGAATAAAATGCAGTCCAAAATTAGAATAAAGTCCGTAACTAGAACAATCCAAAAATAGAAGTCTCAATCCGAGAATAAAACCAGAAATAAGAAGCCTGAAAGAGAAGACAATCATTTAATGTCTTATAATCTCTTTACATGAAATCAAATCAAAAGGTGTTTGCATTAACTCTTACCCAATTCGACGAGCTTGTAGGGCTTGGGCTTCTTATTTCCTATGAAGGACGAATCTATAAATAAAAGATGCTTTGAGTGATGATATATCGGTTGATAATTTGTATTAGAACCACAACTAAACGAGAGCCTTACTTGTTCCTTCTGTATGTGATGAACAACTGCGTACTTCTTTGACTGTATCCGTGGTGCACAAAATATATTATAAATGTCTATTTGGCACTTCACAAATATAACTGACACCCGTCACTATACACTTTCACCAGGGTGTAGTTGGCACAGTAATTGTTTTGTCAGTATATAAGATTATTCACAACACAGTATAAAAGTTCAACGACAGTCATTATAAACACAACAGCAGCAAAATATATAATAACAACAATGATCAATGCTTCATCTCAATCCTAAATAAATAGACTTTGAGTACTTCTGGTGATAAAACATTATCAACCAGAAGTACGGGGAAAAACATAATTGGATTAACATATGCATGAAATGAAATAAAAGAAATAAACCAAAACGTAAATCAACGTAATACTTTTGATACTTTGATAAATATTAACCATAATATTTATATTCCTGAGAAACAGAAAAACTAAAACTAATAATGGGACACCATCATATATAAGGATGGTACTCCCCATTATATATATATATATATATATATATATTATTATATTTGATTATATATATATATATAATATATATATATATATATATATATATATATATATATATATATATATATATATATATATATATATATATATACCTATATATAAAATACAATATAAGTATATATATATTAAAAATACAAACACGTGTTCAATGGTTTAGTGAAATATATATTTTTATATATATGTTTGCCAGTATAATTTGGAATAATAGGGGAATTGAAAAGTTTTATAAACTTTACTGTTAGTGTAAATATAGATTGCTCAATATGGTCATGTCGAAGTGAAGAGAGAGAGATAGGTTTGGACTAAGAAAATTGAGAATGTACATATAGGAAAAGACATATCCACGAAACACTTTCGGCACACATCCTTTACAACTTCTCCTCAGAGCGTAGCTTGGGAACTACGCTCTGCTACCACTGATTAAATAAGGCCTAAAATAAAAAAGGTAACAAACTCACTCACCTTAATAATACAAGGAGAAGAGGAAAGATCAGTATGCCAGAATATCATCAAAATAAGTGTTCTTTTGGAAATAGCTATCTGTCGTAGCTATGTGAGATACTTAGTTTATAGAGAATATTTACATTTACGTTAAATAGTAGTGAAGGAATATAAATTTAGTAGAAGAAAAAGTAATCCTACCGGGCCCAACCAGTATCCCTTAAACTTCCTAGTGACCCTATTCCACCCTACTGGATTCCCAACTTGGAATCCTACAATGCGAATTCTCTTACTCACTTAATACTTAATAATGTAATGGCCAAATAGGGAGGCCTATCACCTCCTTAATTAACTCTGGAAAAAACGAAACAAGAGTTAGTAAACAGTAAAAGCAAAATAACAAACAAAGCTCTCATGCTTAGCTAATCAAAAAGTAGTCGCAAGCAGGCCCATTCACAAACGAAGCAGCTTCACAGTTGAAGACGAAAAATGTTAAGCGATAGGAAATCTCAAACATGCTGAAAGGAAAATAAAAAAAACTTTCAGTTTGGATAGAAAAAGAGTGAGATTACGATTTTTCCTCATGATTTTCCTTAGTAAAACCGCGAGGAAATTCGACCCAAAAAATATTAACAGTTGAAGATTTGAGTTAGGCGCTTATGAATATCTTGTTGCATATGTTGAAGATTATCGAATTGAAGAAAATAAAGAATTGTTGGCATTTGAAATCAATAAGATTTTCTTTGATGCAATGAAGATACTAGGAAGATGATCAGTCCAGTTGATCATGCAAATTTCAGTAGTACTAGACTGGAAATTTTGAGGTTTATATTTCAGCAAAATTCAAAAGTAACCAAAACAATTAGTAAATAAAAATAAATTCCCCAGATAGAAAAGTTTAATTAATAAAAAAATATATTAAACTAAATAGAAAAAACAATAAACAAAAAGGAAAAAAAACAGTTAATAATAGTAACCTACGATTGATCCTATAAAATGACCAGAAAGGGAAGCTTAAATAATATAATAATAAGGAAAGAATAACACTTAAAATTTTTATTACGTATTCATTTATAAATAAAAAATAGTACTGGCTATAAAGGAAATTTAATAATAAATAACTATAAACTTATAAAGGTGACTTTAGTATCTAAGTATATATATAATATTTACAGTTATAAAACTAAATAATAATTTAACTAAAAGCTAGATATTCTAATACTTAAAAACCATTTTCATATCATCATGTTATTTTGTATTCATTGACCTATATATATATATACTATCAGAGTAATACTAATATAATAGCCAGTATACTACATATAGCAACCTTTATAAGATATAGTAATATACCTTTAATAATAATATATATAATACTAATCAACCTATATATATTATTACTTATTAAGATTATAGTATATAGTAATACTATGTCTCATACTATATTATTATTAAATAATATTAAATGTCAATGATATTTATTAATATAATAGTAGAATTTAAATTTATATAACAATACTAATATTAAAACATAGTTTGTAGCATAATAAAGTAGTAAAGTTATTATTATTAAGGTATGAGCAAAGATGGTGTATTTATAACTCAGTAGTTATTAAGGTCAGCTAAAATATAATACAATTTAGATAGTAAGCACGCAAATCACAGGGCCAAAGGTGACATAAAAATCATTATAAATTTAAAATAAGAGCGATAAAAAGGCAAGGCGTCAATAAAATACATTACAGTACACATCTTAAATTAAACAAAAGTTTGTTCGTAACGGCACAATGCAAAAGCGCACATTTTTTGCAAATTTCGCGCAACAGCTACTGCAAAAGCATGTTTCATCGGATTGTTTTTGCAGACTCACCACCCTGTAAACACGCAAAATTGGCGCTTTGGCCCTTTCTTCGCTCCCCCACACACATATAAAATATAATATTATAACTATATATAACTATACTATTATATATAGTATAATATATTATAATTCTTATACCTTTCATTATCCACGAGATTAATATATTACCTTATATATATATATTCATGAGACTTATACAAACCTAATATAGTATTTATATAATATATTTAATAAATAGAAATTAGTGAAATAAAAATATAATAGATAATTTTATATATAGGCAAAAATAATTAATTTATTATATAATTAAATGATAAATAAGGTCATAAAATAACGACGATAATAAGGTTAATAAGAGTAAAAGGACGAAAATTTACGAGGTCGGTATTTTGTTTGTATCTTACAAACTCTCCTTAGAATAAGATAGGTATAACATTCTTCCATTCTCATCCGTCTCTCTCTTCATATAGTAGAGTATATATAGTATATATAATATATATATACCTTAATATATATATATAATATATATCTATACGTATACTTAATAATATAGTATAATATATTAATATGTAACTTATATAACCTATATTATATATATATATTAGATTATATAGTATTATATTGTAACCTTGTCTATAATTACAACATGATGTAGATATGCTGATACAATAACGAAACCTCAATGAGTCCATCAAGATTTAAAGGTTATCCTGGTGAGTATATTTGCATTGAATTCTGTCTAGACTAATGGTATTGTTTGAAATAAAAATATTCACTTGACAAGACATTCTGTGTTGTGATACCAGTGGTTACAAGGTTAAAATCACCAAATTGCATCAACAAGATAAGATTAACTTTTATAAAAATAAGAGATAGTAAGACATAACTAATCAAGATAACCCCTCACACATTGTATTATTGAATTTTATAGTAAACAAATGAAAGTAGGGCAATGGTCTAGAAAGAGGTTTTATGTACCATTGTCCTTCTTTAATTGTAAACGGGTGTTAGTTTGTACAATGTTTTAGTTTTTTTTTAAGATGGTTAAGGTAGCATGTACGTTATAAATAGATATATTACATATATCTATATTTAGATGATAATAAAGCAATATATATATATATATGAATTAAATATTAAGTATGATGATATTGTAATTTATATATCAATATTGTATATCAATTATCATTTATCTACTATTCTATCATTTCAAGATTAAAAGACTTTATATAAGCATGAAAAAAAAAATTAGTTTAAACTCTATTTACAAAAATTAATCATAAATGTACATACTGATATAAACAGGTCAGTTAATCGAATTAATATATATATATATAATATATAAGTATTAATTTATTTTCATAAGTATCATAAATATAATAAAAATATTACTATTATTTAAATGATATAAATATATTATTTAATTTTATTTATAATAAAGAAATAATTATAATAAGAAACATAAATAAAAGATATCATTGAAGTTATATAAATAATGAAATAGATAAAATAAATGTTAACTATTAATAACTTTATATATAATAATATATATATAATAGTAATATATATATTACAAATAGTAATTTTGAAAGTAATTTGAAAATTATATATAGTCTCCAAATAACATATTACAATATTAACTTAAATATATATAGTTGGCACCAGAAAAGAAAGTATATGCAATTCAGTTTGGACAATGAGTTTTATATTACTCCATACGAGGTATAATATATACTAACATATTATATTATGTATATATTATTTTATAAGAGTATTATATATTAATTATAATCTGAATATATATATATTTAAATCTTTTAATATGATGGATTAAATTGTATTTTACGGCTATATTAGACATTTATGGATAAAACTATATATATATGATAATATATTAGTTTATATATTTACACTTAATAGTAATACTAACATTTAGTTAAATAGGTAATTAAGATAATAGGTAATATAATATTAATACTCTCATATTAAGTAGTTATAAAATAATATGTATATGTTATGTATAAGCTTAATATGTAGTAGAATGAACTAAATAGATCAGATACTGTTAATACATATATATAATAGACAGCATAAGTATCTAAAATAAATAAATTATTATTAATTTAATAAATATAATATAATTAAATAATTTATATATATATATATATATATATATATATATTATTATATTAATATATACTTATTAATTATATCTCGTACTATACTTAATATATATATAGCCTATGACTCCGCGTCCAAAATTCGTGAAATTAACGCACCACAAGGGTACTTGGTGAAGGAAGGGTAAAAAAGGTTGAAGAACGCGAAAAAATTTATTGGACAATGACAATAATGGTGAATTTTCTCCCCCATAACAAGTAGTTTGATAGAAGGGTTGAGGCGCCCAATGAGTTGCATGGTGATAAATAGGGTATTGCAGCAATAAGGTCGGAGGTTTGGCGCTGCAACACAAATGTTCGACGCTTACGACCGACCGGCCGCAGGTGGCGTTGGGCCTCTGTCTCATACCATGCTGACCCCTTCTGGCACGGATGACTGCCTGACACCGGTCCTGGCACATCGAGAGTGGGCGAACCTCATCGTCAGTGATTTGAGCTCACTGCTGTCATGCCGAATCCAGTCGCCCGGTCCAGGAGATTCGGTGGGGGAGCACCATGCATCTGTCGAATCCGACGCTAATATCAGGATAGTCCCCTCATAAATTCGATTATAGTTTGAGGCCTCCGCACACATGCTGGCCACTCAACGCCCGTAATTGTAACATTCCTAAGGTACGCGTTCCACACATTGGGCCTTGTGGCGGTCTTGCATTGTCATGCATTTAGGATGAAGAGTCACCGATGTATGGGCATTACGGCAGCGACATAGTTGGATTCGATGTATTCTCTCTGTGATTATCATTAATGAACTGCGTTTACAGAGGTGCCCGCCATCGAAATGAGTGACAAACACTGTCATGCCCCATACAGAGATTCCTCCCCCAAGATCATAAACCGACACCACCCTGGAACGGCGGAGTACCACAATGCAGCCATTAGGCATTGCGCGGTACACCATCATGCAGTTGGTCGTTGGTAATAATAGGAAAGTCACTTTAGTCACGCCCTGACCTGACTCTCGACTCGTCCGTAAAAAGGCACCTTTGCCAATCGTCGACCGTCAATGGATTTGTTCTCGGGCAAATGCAGTAGCGCCCTTCATTTGTGCCGATGGTGTGCGCATCTTCTCATGGCAGGCCCTCCGGTGGAGGTAATTATGTTGACCGTCCGGTGTCGGCCGCGCTGTATTGTTACTCACGCCTGCTCCGCTGGCCCTCGGGGCTCTACTCTGCGGAATGTCGTAGCCGGTTGTTGTGGGCGCTCTCGTAATGCACGCATATAAATCGGTCTTCCACGGGTGGCGTGGCCCTGGGCCTACCTTGTCCTCGCCAGCGATCATGTGTTAGGTTTTCTTGGTACCGTTGGACCCCGTGCCAATCGTTGTTGTGTGCGCTACCGAACCGTCGACCTAAGTTCCCGGTACCCGTGTCCTTACGCGTGGGAGTGTGTTATCTGCATGCACTGATCTCTTGAAAGTTGTGACGCACTATCCTCTTCCTGTTTATCGGAGTCGCTTCGTACGTGTATGATCCCTTGCTCGATTATGCCCCGACATAACCTACCCTCTCCCCGGTCTAGTTACGTGGTTTATGTTTTCCTAAATTTATCGCGTTGACGTCCCAATACTGCACCGAATTCTCTGCGGGGTGGTTAACTAGTTTTACAAGCTGATGCGTCGTCTGTTGGTATGGGGATTTCAATGGGTTAGAGAGGGCCTTCGTTCCTGCGAGTGACATTTACTCAGTGGTGCGTTAATTTGACGAGTAGTATATATTATATATATATATTACTATTAATATATATATATATTATCAATATTAATTATATATCATACATATATAATATATATATATAGTCTTAAATATTCTATATATACTATATAATTATATATATTATAATATTCATCAGACTTTGGATACATTTATCTCATTATAAACTTAAGCTGTGAACATCCTCAATTCTTTTCATAAGACCTCAGTCTTTTTTAATCCCATTAAACATGATTATTATTTCATTAGACTCAGGCAATAATTATGTCATCTATTACGTTAAAAGGGAACAAGCACTTAGTATTTAGTGGTTCCAATAAAGGAAATATAGATCTGTATGTTTTATGTCCATGTTGAAAAGAAGCAGAAGATAGATTAGAGTGCCTTTATATAATAAATGTGAACTTCTGCCGAAATCCTTTCATCGGAAATTTTTAAGATAAGCTACAAGTTTTATTGATGCTTTTTTTTTTTTTTTTTGAACTGATATAGTTATACTGAATTGCTCGATTCTTGCGTTTACACGCTTATTTCTTTTATTAAATATTAGTTTTAAAATTTATTTTAATGGTTTTAATGCATGTTACCCAATCACTTAGGATACTTTTAATTTGAGTTTTAATTAAAATTGATTTTAGCTTCTTGTTAGTAATTAAGATGCTGTGTGTGTGTGTGTGCATAGTGTGTGTGTGTGTGTGTTGTGTGTGTGTGTGTGTGTGTAAGTGCGTGTGTGTGTTAGTGTGTGTGTGTTTGTGTGTGTTTGTGTGTGTTTGTGGATTGAGGTAAACGGAAAACTGTGAAATTTTAAACTATTAGAGCTTGTGTTCGTTTGTTTGTGCGAGCACTGATCGAATGACTGGTCGAGGTAGATGTGGGGGTGGGCGCAAGGCCGGGCTTCCTATTGAACTTGCTAACCGTTCGTGGCTGCGTGCCCTAATCACGATCTGTTGGAATATCACCCTCTCTAACATTCAACCTACATTTTATTATTGTCTGAAACCCAACTGGCCAGGGATTCATTTTCAAATAATCTTATCATTCTAACTATAACTTTTTTCCTTATATTTCCGTCAAATTGGTGTCTGTGTCTAATAATTAACATAAACCTCTTAACACGTCTCGAGAATCTTGATCTCTTAACTTCGATGTTCGTGTGGCTAAAAATCTTTCTCCTACTACTATCATAATCTTGTTTTTCTGCTACTGCTCCCTAATGAACAGATTTTCATGCCTTTTTTGATATTATTTACTACTTCTCATGAGACTGTTACTTTCTATCCAAATACTAAATTCCTTTATTTAGGGGATTTCAACGTACATCCAACATGGAGTGGTTGGGCTCCTCTCACACTGGTGCAGGCGGGGAGGAGCAAAACATTCAGTAATTCTCAACGTTCTGGAACAGTTAATTAAGGAACTACACATATTCCAGATCTCCCTAACCAATTCCTGGATACGCTTGACTTGTGTTTCACAACTATTCCTTCTCTCTATAAATACTAACCATTTCTCTCTATGGTAACTCTGCCACAATCTTGGTGCTCTTGAATTATATTAATTTTTCTCAAGCAGCTCCACTATGCCCCGATTGTGCTTTCTGGCACTTTAATCGGACTAATTGGGAAGAGGGCATAGCGTTGTTTCTTTGCTAACTATTCTTGGAATGAATCCTGCTTTGACTCCTAGGATGCTCCAGTCACTGCTGAAAAGGTAGGTGCCGTAATCACGGATGGGATAAGCAGGTTCATCCCATCTTCAACTAAATCTTTTTCTCCACAAAATCCAGGTTCGATGGAACCTGTTCTCGCACCTTTCAAGAAAGAGACATTGCCTATCGGGCATGGAAATACTCTCTTTCTTTTATCATTCTTACTAATTTCCATTCTGCTCGGAATCGTTGCAGGAACATTATTCGACAGGCTAAGCGCGCTGTCACTAAAAGAAAGTGCGACAACCTACTTGGATATCTGATCTCTTGCCAAAAACATCTCTAATAACTCTTGTAAATCTATCTTTCCTCCTCTTATTCGCTCTGACGGATCTGTAACTAACTCTCTTACTGAAAAGGATAATCTTTTCGATCTCCTTTTTTCATAATTCTGTCTTGGACGATGCCGACATCCCTCCTCCTGCTCCTACTCCCCTCAGGTTTATTATGTCTCTTCCTGTGATTACGCATGATCGGGTGCATAGGATTCTGAGAACTATGAACGTCAGGAAGGCTAGTGGCCCGGATGGCATTCCTCCACGTGCTTTGAGGGAGTATGCTTCTGAGCTGGCGCCTATCCTGGCTCGATTCTGGTCTCTATGCCTTAATACCAATATATTTCTTCAGTGCTGGAAGCTCGTATTTGCCCAGCCAATCCATAAAAAGGGTAGCAGCTTTGATCCCTCCAATTATCGCCCTACAGCTCTTACTTACTATCTAAAATCTTTGAAACTGTTCTTAACTTTCATTTCCTGGATCACCTAGAGTTTCATTCCCTTCTTTCAGATCATCAGTTAGTCTTTCGACGCTGAAGCTTAATTGGTGAAATATTTTCCTATTTAACTGATTTATGGTCTTCTGCCCTTAGGGAATATAGGGAGTCTTGTTTGGTGGCGCTCGACATATCCAAAGCTTTTGATCTGGTTTGGCACGCGGTCACGCCTCCCTAGCTCCCTTCCCTTTTGGGTTTCCTCCATCTCTTTGCTTACTTTTGACAAGCTTTCTCTCTGATCCCTAAATATCAGCACTCGTTGATGGAGCATCCCCTTCCTTCTTTCCTGTTAAATGTGGTGGTTCCGCAAAGGTTCTGTTTTTATCTCGTACTCCAATTCCTACTTTTCAGTCAACGATCCTCCTCAGCTGTAAATTCCCACTATGTTCAGCGTCTTAATGCCAATTGACTCAACTTCTCCACTCTTCTAGCCTCCAACTTCAAATCTGCTCCCTCTTTTTTGTTCTAGAGTTGCCCTCGTCTTCAGCTTTCCATTTCTATTCTTGTCGGATCTGGATGGGATTTCCGGTGGGGTCATAGCAACTTGGCGAATTTCAACTCTATAAAACTAACATTTCCTCATCTCTCTCTCTAAAAGCACCTCACATCTTTCCTAATCTCCTTCGACGGCTCTAACGTCTCCTCTGTAAACAACCATAAACATTCTTGGTCTTAACATAAACAAGTAAATTGTCTGGAAACCTCATATTTCAATGGTTGCTAAGGTGGCCTGACACAGAAACTGGGAGTTTTGTTCAGTCTGGGAATTTTTTTACCTCTGCACAGCTACTCCAGGGTTATATAAGGGCCTTAATTCGCCCTTGTATGGAGTACTGTTCCACATTTGGGGGGGGCTCCGGCTCACACTTCTATTGGATTAGGATTGCAAGTCCTAAAGCCAAGACGCACATTAATTATAACTGTCCCCTTATTCGATTACTCCTCCTACTCCTCTACTGCCGTGTCGACCAGTGACCGTTAGGCAGCCACTAACCTCTTTATATTGAGTGATCTTACATCTCACCGTACCGATACTTCATGGCGCCCGGATCGAGTTCTCGCACGTCGCACTCTTCACACTCTGGATCACCTCAATTAGCCAAGCTCGTTCACCCTCCTTGCCCACTAATTCATTGACGGGCCCTGCTCTCCGCACAGAGGTTATTGCGTGAGTAATTGCAGATATCTCCCAGACTTGCCTTCGTTTCTCGTGGTTGCCTTTTCTCCTTTTCTTTCCTGCTAATTCTTCTCGTCTGTTTTCTGTGGAACTCACTAAGTCTCTTCTTCTGTTTTTCCAACTATATTTAAGTCTTCCTCTCTTTAAGCACGCTCCCTGCGCCTCCCTGAGAGATTTGCGTTAAGCTGGGATTGGGTGGGTTTTTAATGGTTTTATTTACCAACGAGGCTCACTTAACAAGAGCTCGGCCGTGACGTGGTAAGTTAATCTGTAAATATATAATATTATTATTATATTCAGTTATTATTATTAATCAAAATATATATATATACTAAGTATATATATTTATATATATATATACTATATATATTATTTATATATATATTATATATATCTATATATATATAAATTATAATATACATCTATATGTATATATATATATATATCATATCTTTATCATATCTTATTTATAACTTTTTTCCCACCCCAAATTCCCTGTACCTATTACTATTTTCTTGTTATAATATTATGATTCGGATTGGGGACTTGATACTGGGCCTTCTACATATTAATTAACATGGAATGGATACTTTTCTGCTCTTAATTTATGCCAGTATACCTATATTAGGGCTAACATGTCACTTGGTTTTTTAAGAGAAACTCTCAGTAGTATAGTTCTTCCTTCTTGGACCATAATTTACTTTATCATACCAATCCTATATATGGGTTATCGTATATTCTGGAGCTTTGTTACTGGCTTATACACGGCTAGAAGACTAATGCAATTCATAGGTATAGTTGGAAACTAAGGTTCTCTATAGTTATCTTTATATATCAGTGTATATATATAATATATATATATATCATCTCACTATTAGCATTTTCATTTAGCTAGATCACATATCTGATGTACTAAATATATAATAGGGCATATACTGCGGCGAAGCAAATAGCGTACCTTTATCAATATATAATAAATGTAACGGAACTGGGCGGCTCGTGAAACGAAAACATGGGGAGGCACTTCAAAATAAATAAAATATAATTCCCCTGGACTAAATAATTATCATATTACAGGTACTTTGCAACCCTTCTAAACCTTTCTGTATAAATCATATATACTTTATCTATCTAATTTAGCCTGATATTTCTTTTTGTTAAATAAATTACTAAATTTTATGTATTCATAAAATACATTATCATTATATTGTGACTATATATATTACTCATTATTCTCATCCAAATTTATCTCCTACTGGTAATACGCTATCGGTGTTCTACTACATCTTATAAACTCATATTATATACTTTAGGTGCTATATGCTTTTACTTGTATCTGTGGTACGTCAGAGCCTTATCCTTATTATCTATGACGTTAGGAAAGTAGTAGGGGATACGTATGCATTCTACTCCGAGTTTGAGGAAGTAGTGTTCCGTCTGACCCATTACTATATATACTTCAGTCTATATATTATAATATTCTATTATAATATGCTCAATTATTACAACTTTCTCATCAAAGTGTTTAGTGAGGCGTGACGCTGTCCACACTATCTTAGCACCTTGAATTTAGCTTAGCATCTTAATCTTACTTCTATCTATGATACTCTCGTTGAGTGTTCTCATGTACATCTTTGCACCTTAACTACATAAATCATCTATTTTATTTTATCAATAGTTCACATTTTTTTTCCATATTTAACTGTACGACAATTAACGCATTAAAATTCAATACAAATTCCGGACCATCGGCTGTCACATACTGGCGCTTTATCTACTATAATCACTCTCTTCACTTCTCAAGCTATAATATGGTTTCACGAAATCACTATGAAGCAACATTAGGCAAATCCCGTGGGTTGAATATTAAGCCATATTTGACTTCGCGAAATTAAGCTATTGCATTTCTCAACAAGACTGTGTATAGAGTTCAAAATTTGAGCATTTCATAATTATGTTAAATTGATGAGACTAATACATTATTAACAAAATATAGTAAATTTTAGTATAGCACTCTCGTTCTCTGGGTTCTCTTTTACTAATATGCTATCTACTTAGTCAGATACGGTATACTCACTTCTTACGTTGATTATGGTATTATATAGGGTGAGACTTCTATGTCTGTTTCGGATTCTCGTGGTGCCTCTGGGTTCGTTTATATCTTACTCTTTATTCTGTACTTTCCTCCGTAATTATTTACTCCCTGCTATCCTCTACCTCTATTAGTCTAATGCCTTATTAGATAACTATCTTTTTCATTACCTGTATACTTCAGTTACTATATTCTTGTTACTACTTATACTACTAGCTGTTTTAGTTTCACTCTTTTAGTTTTCTTATTATCCTAGCTTGCTTCATGCTATGACTACGTGAGTGTATTGGTCGGTATCCAGTATGAGGCTAATTATTGATTATTCTTTTTACCTCATTCAAATCCCAATTCTCTCTCTCTCAATCTACTTTATATATATACTTCTTTTTAATACTTTTAATTCTTAATTCATGTTTTTTTATTTGATACATCTCTTCTTTTAAAAACTATTACTTTTACGTTTATTATTGATGATCATCTATTTTATTGCAAATGGGGCAATCATCTACTTATGAATCAGAGTTACTGCCAATTTGTTGGTAAGGAATTCCCTTTTAAATTGCCGTGTTAGAGATTGGAGAGCTGTGGAAGAAACGCAATCCACAAACTTAGACAACATTTCAGTTAATAAGTTGATCTCTTTCAGTCTGCCATTTGACATCTTTATCGAGCTCGTTTTCGGCAAAATTTGCAATATACATAGTGAGACATCTGTTCTTGGAGCACTATAATCTTGACTAAGTCCTCCATGCTCAATCGTGATCTGAGAACAAGATGAATTTCGCGAGAGAGAATAAATGCTTCTTATTTATCGCTAAAATAGCCCGTTTCGTTCAGCCCATAACAATCTTCTTCAAAGCAGGTACATTTCCTCTAAGTACGTATGATTATATAGTCATATTCTGAATTTATTTTTATTACATTTGTCTATGTTCATTTTATTTCTTTTTGGCTTGGTGGTCAGACGGGCAGGCGGCGCGCTCTCTCTTCGTTCCGTCCCCCCGTAAAACCTTCCCTGCTGCGCCTGATTCCTTTGTATATCCTGCATACGTAGTATCTGTCTATCGATGTCCCTGTTATCGCACTGTAAGAAGGGAGGCTATTCGAACGACCTACACAAGGCATTTTTGGCCTTGAGTTCTCCTACGAAAACGAGTATTAAATCGCTCGATTCAAGTTACTTGTTTTTGCTTCTTGTGGAGTGAGTTGTTGGGCTTCATCAAGAATGAAGAATGAAAAATCGATTGGGAATGGATCTCCAAGACTTATTTATATTTATCACTCCTATACACTTTATTAAATTCACCCTGCACTCGTTGATGGAGCGACGTTTTCTTATACCCCTGCTACTATTTTTATGGCTCTTTCTGTTTCATTCACCACTTACCTTCAACGGCTAGTTATACGTTCACTTATCTACCCTCTACTACACTAGTTTCTAACTGGATTTACCACGCTCACCCGCATGTCTATATTCCACTGTAACTTTTTATATTTATATAATACGCTATTCCATATCAGACCGGAGCTGGTACCTCCATTGACACCTCAAACCAAAAGGAGGGGCATGAGCTTATCTGCAACCTGTACCTGGCATATGAGATGTGAGAAGGATGAGTTGCACGAGCTACGTGGAGTATCATACATCGGAGAAGAGTGGAGTATATTGGGCTACTATTATTAGAACTGAATTAGCCACTTTGACTGAATTACCATATTTATCAACCTTCAATACGGTGAGATCACACAATATAAGCTAATATACACGGGAGTTCATACCCTGATATACGTTACTACTAAGGAGTCAGATTCACTAACCATTTGCCCTCTTATGAGTATAGAGAGAAGCTGAGGTCACTCCGCACCTAGAGTAGCATTACAGTATCAGACTTTGTGATTGCGTGTGCGTTAGTTTAGTACTTACTACAGCTATTAGGTTATTTACTAGCGCTCTGATCTACGTACCGTACGCATCTGTCTCATCTCCGGCTCTGTTCCGTCCTGTACTATCTCACACTAGAGCCTGCGTGCAGCTCGCTTCGCGGCGTATTATACAGTGGTCAGTGTTTGCTCACGCTGTGCGGAGGAAGAATTGAGTAAACGTGAGGAGAGAGGTCAACGGTGTTAGAGCGAGTGGTGGGAGGTGTGGGGTGAAGTAAGGCGGGCTAATACTGAAGAGGCAATAAATGAATGGAGGTAGATTTGAGTAAGATGGTTTGGTATATGGGACAAGGATCGATTATGGTAGTTGCTTGGTTTTTATAGTCGGTTATTTGTATATTGGCGAGTGTGTTGGGAAACGACATGGCCTGGGAGATCGCATGAATACAGATCGTCGATTGATGTCAGTAAACTCGAAATGCTTTGTATGGAGAGATTAATTTGTTAGTCTTGGTAAAGAGGCGAGGAAAGAAAGGTGATAACAGGAGTGATATATGGAGAGGGGTTATTGTGATGGGGGTACTGGTTGTTGTGCCACTACTGGGGCAGTGGATGAACTTTACCTTTGAGGATCCTGACCATACGTGTACGCGGTCTCATCGCTGTCTTTCTCAGGTGAAGCTGCTAGGGTGGGATTTCTGACTGTTCGATGTATGTCTTCTCACTAATTTTCAATTCTCGGTAATTCCTTCGAGCCCGGGTTGCGGTAAGGCTGGGTTCCTTTCTTTCGACGTGTGCCTCCAGTGTTCTTCTCTATCGCTTTCTCTTTTCCGAATGCTCGTTTCGATCACCTTTCACTTTGTTTCCCCTTCTTGGGAAATAGAAGTGTCAGATAAAGAAGAAGAAGAAGTGATATATATCTAATTATATATATATATATTTTATTATATACATATTTATGTTCTCTTTATATTTCTATATATATACTAATATATATAATAGGCGGTGCTGCCTGCTTTTCTTGTCAGGACCTTATTCTATCCACTTATCTTTCTATATTTCTTTTTATTTATTATATATATATTATATATCATATAATATGATATATATATAGTATATATATTATATATATATATTATATATAATATATCATATAGTTAGTATATTCTTAGTATAGGTCACCTATATACACTATTTATACTACATATATACTGTACTATGCCGGTCCTGAGTAGCTATTATTTCGTTCATTATCATAGCTGAGCGTAGACGTATACTACCCGCTAGTGAGTGGTATAGCGGTCACCCTGTCAACTGCACTTCTATTCTACTATCTCACCCCCTTCTATGCCTATAGGCCGGCATGTTTATAGGGGTAGTGTATCTACGGGGGTTCTACCGTGATATAATTACGGGATTTTTTGTATATCATCTGTAGTACATGAGACGACCAGATGGTAAGAGACAATGAATGGTTTCATATGATGCTTATCGGACTGCCAACACTTGATAAATTGCCACACAGTAGTTGCTATACATTGTGAATATTCGAGAGTAAGCTTCTTATCTATAAGCTTTACTCCGAAAAAGAATTTTATGTGACTATTCTTCATACAATGACACTTAAAGATGAAATACGATATTCATCTAACCTATTTAAAAACAATTCCTTTGCCTCAATAATTTTTTTTAAAAACACCAAAAGTCATAGTTAATAAACTTGATATAGAATAATATGAAATCGTAATTCATTAACTAAAATCTCCACACAACAAATTACTTCCATTATTAAACTGAAAATCTAGCCCTGGATCTGAGGCTATGAGTCTTGCTACAAGCTCTGCCGAGGAAGAGTCATGTGCTCCGTGCGCGTTTGCTCAGCCCTCAGTCTTCGATGCAGTCATAATTAATTTTAAATAAATTACGCAATTCAAGATAAGTTCGGTAATCCCGCACCCGCCCCCCACCCAGAACCGACCTGCATCCAAGTGTTAGCATAATTTACCATTATCTATATTAGTTCAATCTATCTATAATTATGTTAATCTCTGCTCCCTTTATTTTCACTTACATTTTCATTTCTTTTTCGCTTTCCTTTTTAATATTACGTTTACTTTGGTCAAAAAAAAAATCGACTGCTACTGATCGTCCATGCACATCCAAAGTTGCCTACCCTTAGAGAATAAGGAACTAATTTTTTTTGACTCGGAGTAAGTTAATAAATTGCCACCTCGATTGCTCACTCATTAACATAAACGAATCGAGTAGACTTTTACATATATAACTCCTAATTATGAAGAAAATTCAATCGTAGAAACTCCTATATACTTATAGCTATTCACCGCAGAAACTACAACTCCCTCAGATCGATTCCCTCCCGCCTCCCACTTTGTTTTACTATACAGCGCCGCTTGACCATTACTACATTCTATACCTACTATATACTCAGCATGCTCGCCCTCTCTTTAAATATTTTTTGGGCTTCACTAAGGCAAGTAAGGCGTTGGCCTACTCTGCCTACCCCAAAAGTCCGCCACTTGATATATGTATACCTTATACTATACTACTCAACTACTATTTTACGCTACCTAAATAGTACCTACCTTATACTTATCAACTCCCTATAATTATATACTATATATATATATTATATTACTATATCTATTATACCTAACCTCATATCTACTTATATTCTATACCTGACTATACTATCACCTCAGAGGCCTATCAACCTACGCTACCTATACATAATAGTTAATCTCTATCAACTAGCAGTGATATTCTGCTGAGTCTAAAACCTATCAAACTGTCATATCTCAAAACTAACTATAGCCTACCGGAAAAGGCAACAGTGGCTTCGGATGCCTGGTAACGCATGTCATTAGCGCAGACCAGCTGGAAAGATAAGATACAGAAAAAAACACAAATATTAAAATTAAAAAATCACTATTTAAACCTACACTAGCTACAGCGAAAAGGAATAGCATTTTTGGAAATCCTTGTAAAATTTTGGTTAGGAAAATGTATAAAAAAAAAAAAAAATAAATAAATATACATAAATATTGGCTATTTTTTTTTTCGGAGCAGGGGACATAGGTATACTATATATACCTTATTCTGTAAAAGCTATTCCACGTCCGGCATCATGTAGCGGGGCTCGAGCCGACGGCGCGAACACCAGGGGGACGCTCGTTTCCCATACCTCCGTAGAGGGAGGGGCCGGATGGAACCCCCTGCGACAACCAAAATTACAAAGGACGGGGTTCGACGAGACCCGTCCCCGGAGGGCGCGGTAATTGAGTTCCTACCCTCTGTGTTCCCACGGAGGAAGTACGAGAACAACGCAGCTCGGCCATTGGTGCGTGTTAGGCCTACCCCTTGGTAATCCTTAGTTAATAATGAAAATTGCCCATACTTTTAACTAGAAATTTCTCATTTACTTTTAATCCGAGTACAATAAAAGGTCCTCTAAATAGGCTCTCTAATCATACATTGAAAATTATTACCAATACATTTTTTTTCTATTTTGTTCTCTTTTTTTCT
Source organism: Trachelipus rathkii (assembly GCA_015478945.1). Classification (NCBI taxonomy): domain Eukaryota; kingdom Metazoa; phylum Arthropoda; class Malacostraca; order Isopoda; family Trachelipodidae; genus Trachelipus; species Trachelipus rathkii. Next base: position 37,589 of record JABUQX010067671.1, read on the forward strand.
AGCACATTGTCGAAACTAAAAGTATACCAGGATTCCAAAAATTATCCTGTTCCTCGTATTATCTTATTGTAGTTTCTTGAGATATGAAGTTCGTGGTTTTAAACCAACATTTTTCTCATGCCAAAGTTTTTCCTTGATATCATATTTATATTTACTAAATTTTATCTATAATATCTATTATATTCTAATATATATTATATACTATAGTTATATATATATTATATATATATATATTCACATACCTATGGGTATCATATTTATATTATATATATATTATTTTTTATATTATATTATCTCGGCCTGTATATTAATACTCTAAGTATTCAATATATAATTTACTTTTTATATTATTTTAATCATATTATTAACTACTATATATTATATTTATACTATATTATAACTATAACATACTCTTTTATTGGTTTAATTTTACTTTTTCATTACATATATATATATATTATAATTAGTTACTACTCTCTATATATTATATTCTCGTCATATTGGCATATTTCACCCCGGTCTACCCTATACCGTATATATATACTATATTATATTAATTACATTTATATATATGTACTTATATATATACTATTTATTTCCTATATATACTACTATATATTCAGAGGTGGGCACTCCCGCTTCACTTTTAAGGGGTAGTCCGCTAGGCGCACCTCCGCAGCCTTGATGAAAACGTAGTCCGCTCGCGCACTCTTTACCCCCTGCACCCTGAATTCAGTTACTATCAACTTTTCCTGGTCTTCATCGCGAAGTCCGCATCTCCGCACGTCCGCACGTCTTCCACTACATAATCAGTAGACGGGACCTTTGTCAGCGCTAAAGAAAAGTGAGTGATAAAAATGTGCTTTAAACTATAAATAGGTATATTATACTCTTACCAAGAGTTTATTTATAATATATCTTGAAAAACATCGAAATGAATATATTTACAAAACTCTCAGATTCTTCCTCTTCCTTCACATCAATCTGATCTTTCGTCCAAAGAACAAGAGAATCCATATTACCATTTCAAAAAGAATTAGGCCTGCCTCAAAAATAGTAAAATGCAGTATCAGGGCTGACCTCTTTGTTCCCTCCAAGAATATCCCCACTCCGTACTAAATATTTTCGCGTTCTGCAGCAAGCAGAAACTAGGGGGGAGGTGTATTGATATTTTATGAACATGTTCAACAATTCTGCCTATGCAGAAAGGGAAAGATGTCCGTGGTGAGCAGGAAGTGTCTGGTGCTTAGTTCACCTTAATCCAAGCAGTCCATCGTTGCTATATCTTAAGGTGCGCTCACCTAATCATTCTAGCCTCATCCTTCCCGAAATTTCTTTGACCACCCTGACTCCCACCCATCCCAAGGTCATATTTCGTTCAAAGATGTTATCGATATACTAGAATTGCTCCTGAAAGCCCTCGACGATCTACTGCAGAACGTCCGATGCTCAATGCTATTGCTACCGATAAATCAGCAGTCGGTAGCATGTATATTATAATAATATATATATACCACTAGTATATATATATATACCTACACTTTTCACACGATATACCTATAATTAATAATATTATTACTATTACTTATATATATTATATATACTACTACTTAGGTATACATATGATATTATATTATATTCATCACTATAAAATCATCATTCCTTAACTCCTTGATTTCACTTCATCATCTGCCGCTAAAACCCAAATATTTATACTATATCCTAACTCTAAATTACCTTATACTACCTACTTCCTTCTAATATATATTATATTCTATATATATATATAACTCACTGATATACTACCAATTAATTATTTATAACTACTATAATATATATATTACAATTATATTATATATATATTCATATCTTTGGGTTTTTACACCATAATCGATTTTAGGTATTGCCTTAGTTATTTAGCAATAATTCTATAATTAATTAAAGTTAATAGAAGAGGTAATAGCTATTAACAGTCTTCATATCCAATTTAATTTATTTGTTCTCTTATTATTTAACGCTCACCCATCCTAAGGAAGTTGCCGATTGGTTTTTGGAACGTTTAAACCTCTATTTAAAAAATCATAAGCTTCAGACTAAAAGTCTGAAGTTAGTCATAAACTTCAAAATAAAATCAATTACTATTCTTTTATTCTATAATACTCATAAGAAATTTCTGTAATTAAGGTAAACTTATAAACTGATTCGCTTACGCTGAACCTTCACAATCAAAAAGAACGGAAAAACTGTTTTTTTGACTCCGTCACCTGTGCAAGTCGCTATATTTCCTGACCAGTACTCCCGACACACCTTCCGCTAGTCCCGCACCTATCTGGGTAGTCCGCTCGAGGCGGAAACTAGTCGGTACTAGCGGACTTAAAGACAAGCGGAAGTGCCACAACCTCTGATAGTATAGTAATATACTACCGCTACTATTATCTAATTACTACTAATATATATATATTAAATATATACTATACGCGATATCTATTTATAATTGAACATAATTTATTATTATAATTACATAATTATTACTAGTATAGCTATATATAATATATATATATATACGTATATAATAATGCAGCTTATATATATTATATTACCATTATTATAGGCCACAATCTACCTATTCATATATCTATATTATATATTAATAGTATATTTCATATATCATATATAATATATAATAATAATAAATAATATATATATTCATATATCTATATATAATAATATATATATATTATATATTATAATTACATTATGTATATATAAATAATTTATAATATATATATAATAATACTATATATTATAATATAATATTGATAATATATTATATATATATATATATATATATATATATATTAATATATATTATATATTATAATAAATATATATATAATAATATATATATATATATATATATTAATATATATATAATAATTATTATAATTAATCTAATTAATATATTACTATATATATATATATTAAATATATACTTTGGTTCAGTTAACCCAAACAATTTTCGCATTGGTCTTGGATACTCTTGACCATCATAATTTGTTATTACCTGCTGTATATTTTAATATTCCTCTCTTTAAGGCTCCTCTTACTTTAATCATCCTGTAGAGATGTGCGTAGGCTCTAGGTTTTTTTTGTAGATACCTTCTCTCTAATTATTCTGTACCCACTTGAAAGCTCCTCTGCCCGATGAGCTGGTGGTAACCTGTAAAAAAGTTGATATTACTTATCATTAATAAAACTTTCCAAAATTTTTAAGCTCCATGTTAAAAGACTAACGAGCAATCTCTTCATCAAAATTCTTTAAAAACGATAAGAGTTTAATTGGTTGTCAATTTCTAATTTACTAAATAACACACAAAACTATATACTCTTACCTTACAAGTATCAAGAAGCGAAGGTGAACAATAATGAAAACGGCAAATGAAGACTTTTTATTATTCCTTGGATCTCAGTCATAAATTCTATTAACTGTAAAATTATTCCGTTTTCTGGATCTCTATCTGGATACAAAGATCGAAACTTATCGTACACTTGATGGCCAGGTTCTAAAGGTCGTAAACCGTGATGACTCATTAAATAATCTAATCTGAAACAGATTAATATAAAAAAAATTCATATTATGCTCAGTATCTTAAAACCAAAAATAAATTAGACATTAGAGGAGGAAAAAATACAACATTTCAGGAAAGTTAATCGTCCCTTGTGTAAAGATATTGCACGCTGTGTTATTGGGTGTTATTCGGAACAGAAAGTCACTTCAGTTCCACTCTTAAACGACACTGTTCGTCTACAAATAGTAGATATATCTGATGATATTAAATATCAAGTGATTAATAAATTAAAAGAATCACCTTTAGGAAAATATGCAATTCAGCTTGATTAGTCAACTGAATTGGCTATTTGTGCCCAACTTCTGGTGTTTGTTCAATTCGTAAGTGGTGGTGATTTCAAGGAGAATTTTTTGTTCTGTCATACTTTAAAATCAACTGCAAAAGATGAAAACAATTTTCTTGAAGTCTCAAATTTTTTTTAGACTGAAGGATTTCTGCTGTATGTGCTTGTACAACTTACGAAGCACCAGCAATGGTTGCCATCGATCAGGGTTTCGAGGAAAAGCTAATGAAGTGATCCCTGAATCGAGTCATTTTCACTGTTTTGTTCACAGATATGCATATGCATCTTACTGGTATCTTAAACCTTCTCGAGTACCACTTAGATGCTTGATAATTTTCCAGTATCTTCGAATTCGACGCAGTATACGATTGTGCATATGGCCAAAATATATCGCAATGCAGCTAGCTTTCCCTAGACTATAGACAGAGTTCACTTATGATGGATCTTACGCTTCCTGTTTAGCGCATATTTGAGTTGTGAGAAGTGAAAGAGATGAATTATGTTTAATAATCTTTTCAGCAGCGAGATTACGATCGTAATATGCACTGGGCATCTGTTTAGTTGGGTTCATCATATATTGATGTGTGATTGCTACAATAAATAAAGGCGCAATTCCTGTGTCGGAGATGAATTACATTCAATTAGATCAATCAAAGATTACATAATACAGGACTCACATGTATGTTATCAAGACTATATGTATAAAATTGTTCAATCAGAGCATCTCATATTAACGACGAGCTTTCGAAAAGCTAGCTTACCTGACAGCGACACATTCTTACGTCCTAACATTTAAACTTACCACTCCAAGGCATTGATTCCATGGACAAACTAAGGGCATTTACCAATAAATGTTGAGCGGTTATACGAAGGGCATCAAATAAGATAAGGCAAATCTTAATCACACGTCTTTGATAGCACCGTTGTAGAAACTGTCTCTTATAATAGCTTTCAAAAGACCAGTGCGAAAATAAGAGCTTGAGTTCAACCCTCGTGCAAGCTCTACAGTGTTCTCTGTCGGAACTGGTGTTTGAAGGATTGCTTCCATTCACAGAGCGGAGTGAGTCTCCATGGGATCCATAATATAATTAGATTTCAGTCCAATAACTGCAAGAGTGTTATAAAATCACAGTGCATCGCTGTTCTCTCCACATGTCAAAAGATTCCAATTGACATCACTATGTTGTTTGAGTTAAGGTAAACTTGAACTAGTCGCAATAGCTAATTATCGAATAACTATTTACCATCTAATAACAAGGCTTTCTTTATGCATAACAAATAAGTAGGACTCTCCTCTAGCTTATAACCTATCTTAACTTATGATTTCACCTCCTCGGATCAGTCTGATTGCTGACGTAACAGGACCATTCCTTCCGTAACTATCGCACAAGGTCCGGACACACTGACAAGATCATGCGTAACGACTTTACATGGATCAGCATGTATCTGCTTGTATGGTGTTTCTCATATCATCCAAAATGAACACACTTTCAATGTGCAATTAATTTACGAAACGGCGTAAATGACTGGCATGTGGCAAAAAATTTATTTGGTACATCACTCACGACAGGACACATTGCTATGTCACATTAGATTATTGTGTTTTGGTAACCTATATTTCAATCATGTAAACAACAAGTACCAATAAACACCGAATAGCCGAATCTAGTGTTGGCTATTTGAATCTCTATACTTCATATTGTTTGTATAATGTATCTATTCTAGATTTGAAATTATATATAGTCCGAAGAAGGCATCCTTCAAAAGTTGACGCCATCATATTTGGTAATGATCAATAGCGTGGGCTAATATATGTATGTTTAATAAGTGAACTGGATAAGGATTTACGCATTCTTGTATTCAGTACTTCAGGGTTAGGTTAAAGTGGTTGTAAAGAGGAATTGGTTATTCCTCACATATAGCTCCATGAGTGGTCTTGAGTGACCTATGGGACACAAGTCTTGAGCAAAACTTTTCGCATTTTATCGACGATAATCTTCGAGAGATTACATTCTAGAAAGCTAAACATCCATTACGGTATGCAAATTTCCATGGATATTTTATATAGTGACAGATACTGTTTGTAGATGCATCATATGTATAAAGTTGCACATATATTTTATAGAATCATAGGATTAAAGATCGATATATTAATTAAAAATATAAATAATGAAATATAAGACTCAGACTATTAGTCAATATACTATTACAAAAGAAGTTCGTCTACCAAAATTATAATAGGTAATCGTTATAGTACGATATGAAATAAGAAACTATATACATAGATAATATATAGTATATACGGTAATAGGGGAGTAAAGATAGGGAAAACCCAAGGGATAGAGCTGGACGAGGTAGATCGCTGTACAATAATACCTGCAAAGCTAATTTTTTACATAAGACGCTCAACACGCTCAATCTCCTATCACCGTATTTCTAAGGTATATAATAGTGACGGAAACCAAAAACATAGATTAATAGAATAGTATTATATGGGACATAGCCAGTAGACTCTGATACTCCGAAAGTTATATAGCGTACGTACTACTAGTAGAAGTGAATGTAATATTACTCAAGATGAATCTTAGAATGATGATGTTGTAAGAATGGAGTTTTAAAAGATCTAGATAATATAATACAAGTGTAAGTATATCTATATAGTGAGCGATAGTTTTAATGAATAAGTACAATAAGCGCTTGTTCTATATTTATTTCACGGTAATATATGTTTAGCCATGGTGCGTGCTTTCCAACACTGAAGACTAGTTAGTCTATGTCAATACATCAAAGGAAAAAGAAACTTGGGTGATATCGAGTGGGAGTCACTTGTTCAGATGGTGCACGATCCTCGGACAGAATTTGACACAACGAGTTTAGTTAAGATAAGTGAGAGACCCGCTAAATATATATTCGGTGGTGCACGGCGCTTTTCCAACTCATAGGAGGAAGGAATTTGAAGAAAGGATCCTCTTAGGCACGTAGATGCAAAAGGGTAATGAAGAATCTACATCAAAGGCATAGCGCTCGGGATCTTATTTGCGGAGAATGGCAGGTTAAGAAATAGGAGATAGAGATTTTGTCAGAGCAGGTTAGAGAGTTAGTGAGAGGAATAGGGTGGATGTACAAAATTACCTGAATATTTAGAAGGAGATAGTTAAGGAGAGAGAGAGAATCAGGAAGAAAGGGTGAGATGGAGAGACACATAAAGAGATAAGAGACAATGAGAATCAAGAATGTAGCAAGGTGAGAAGAAGTAAGTGTCATAGACTTTAACAATCTAAATAGGGAATAGAGACATTCTCTTCTATATATACTATATTAATATTATTAAGTCTACTAACTCGGCATATATAAGTGAAATAAATATATATATTCCAGAAGAGGAAAGAGACAGTTCATATATTTACGGAAAAATGTTGGAGAGAGGTGCTAGGACGGAAGATATAGAGTAAGGAGGAGGAAGTAATTGTTAATGCTTGATATTGAGAGATGGTACTACATGAGAATGGAGGAATATAGATCGGATAGTGACAGAAAGAGTAATTGGCTACTTAAACTAAAAGTCAAATTCTTTAATCCATAATAATAATAAAAATAATAATAATATCAATAATTTCATAAAATATATAATAATAAATAATATAATAATAATAATAATATTACATAATAATTATATATACATAAATTATATACATCTAATATTATTTATAAAATATATAATATATTTATTATTATTTATTATTATATTATATATATTATCTTTAATATTATATTAATTATTAGATCTAGTTATTTATATTATTATCTGCATCATCTTAACCAGTTACTTCATCCTATTTAACATATTAACATTCGATATCAAATCGTCATATATATATTTCTTTATTTATCTACTATAGTTTAATTATAAGTCATATCGCTTACGTTGCTATATTATACCAATGTTACATATGATTATTCGTTATCATAAACCAAATCATAAATAAATTTTACAAGCCAAATTATGTTCTTAAAATAAATTTGATATAGGAAATTATGAAAATAATATAATAAAATGGGCGATTATTTTATATGGAATGTAACATTTTTAGTAATGCAACTAGGCCTTACTCATTCACCATTATATATTATTTCTTTAATTTTTATTTGTGGTATATCACGTCTGCATTTAATCTATTCCATTTCGATATATTTTATTATATTTTATATTATTATTATTAGTTAATTAATTAATAAATTATTATATTTGATAAAAATAGAATTCAAAATCTCTAGCATTCTTTCAGAATTTTGACGTTATAATTACTAAATATAAAAACATGATTATCTATACAGGATTATAGTTTTTCGGTATTTATATTAGGTCAATTCTTACTTAATCTTAAGAATATGACGGATTTATGTCGTTCGGATTTATGGGGTTCATGCTATTAATTAAATATCGTATAGAAATTGTCCGGATTTATATGATCTGTCTATATCTCAAAATAACAACAGTGAAGGTGTAGGTAGAGTTTCTAATTAATTGAATGTTTTAGTCTATTCAATAAACCAGGCTTAAATATATTGTTCAATAAGCATAATTCCCTATCACATATTAAGGATCATTATTTGCTTTAACTGAAATTTGACTCGATTATAGTCATTTGTTCTGGTTTTTACCAAATCGATGGGTCATCACAAAGTGACCAATTGTTTTAAACAAAATTAAATCGTTCAAATCGCGGTCGTTTTTCCACTGTAAATTCATCGAGAGCCTTAAACTGGCTGTACAATATTAGAGCGGCGAAGCACAAAAGGTTAAGGGTCTTACGGTGACTAGATGGCATATCTACTTTTATTATTATTAAGTTTCGAAATTTTTTGAGAAAAGACAAAAGTGGTGGCGTGCGTCGCTTGCCGTGTTCAAATGAAGTGCAGGATGAATTACTGGATCTTCTGGACGATCACTCGGCACGAGATTTGTTTCATGGAAAAATTGTCTTGTTTTTTGTTTTTGTTGTGTTTGTGTTTTCGTTTGTAGTGTTGCTAGTGGTAGTTTGTGGTTGCTAGTCCGCATTTGTGGAAATTATCTGTTAATTAAATATGTTGTAGAAAAATATTAGGGTAGCGTTTACGCTGATCGATAAAAACGCGGAAAAATATTTTGGAGGAATAGATAATAAACTTGTACTATCAAGAAAATAAAATTTGGTTTTAGTTTTGGGCGCAGCAATTTCTCCGGCGAATGTGCAGTGAAAACATGCAAAGATGGTCGAGCCTCGTACATGCCACGAAAAGGTACATAATTTAATTAAGTGATAATTATTCATTTATGACTTTGTTAGTCGTTTTTGAGATTTTATTAATTTATATTTGGATCTATCTATTAGAAGCCTTAAAATTTAATATAATTGTTAACATATTAATTAAATTCACATTTAGTATCTCTCCTATCTAATATAAAGAAAAATATCGATAACAATCGATATTATGAAAGAATAGGAAATTATATTATTTAATTATCCTTACAAAGGATTTTATATATTATATAGTCAAAGTATATTAAGTTAAGGGGGGTAGATAAGAATAACCAAATATTTGACTTAGGTCACATATATACTGAAGGACTATTAGCAGACATTTTATAGTATCGCTTAAATAGAATTGGTACCAATAAATATATAATATTTTAAAATTTTTAACATATTAATTAAAAGTTCCACAGTTGATATCAGGAAATTTTTACTGGGTTTTAATACTTAAAATCCACTATACACATACCTTGATACAGTTATCTTTATACAATAATAATATATATAACTATAATATATATAATAATAATAATATATAATATAATTATATATAATAATATATAATTTATATATATATATATATTATATATATATATAACGTTATAATATAATATAGATTATATATATATATTAAGTATAAATATATAATATATTATATTTAAATATATTATATATAATATATAATATATATATAGTATATATATATATTATAAATATATTATACATATACTATATACGATAAGACTACGTTAATTTATATATTGGCTAAGATTGGCGCCAATCGAGACTGCTAATTTAATATTGCGAATACAAATAATTTACCAAATTAATTTTTCTTTATATATAGTTTGTCTTATTTAATTTAGCTTATGATTATACCTGGGTGATATTGTTAACCACTCTTGCAGAATACTTATATTTCCCCAGAAAGAATTATAAATTTTCCAATCATGGCCGGTTTATGATAGGAACCTTCTCTTTGGGACATAATGAAGGATGATGTATATGGAACTTTTTATAACTAGTGGGAGGAATTGTGGATGAATGGTATCTTTGGGATCAATATAGGGAGATTTCTTTTGTCCATATAAAGCATGATCTTTTAATTTATTGGGCCTGTGATAATTCTTGTTTTAAAGTTTGTGATACAGCAGTATTGGACTTATAATATGATATTATATCGTTAAATCTGGGGCAATAGGTATCTAGTATCTAAAGCCTAAAATCACGCTTTATTAATAATAAATATATATATTATTTTTGAATACTCTATTTTTTATAATATATAATAGCTGTAATATATAATATTTTATTTTATTATTATATTTTTTATTTTATTTTATTGTTTATTTATATTTATATAAATTATTTATTATATTTTTATTGTATATATAATTTATTTTATTTTTAATATATTATTTTTTTATATTATTTAATTATTTTATTCTTAGGATTTTTTCAATCTTAATCTGGAATTATATGACGCATAAGGTCTCTTTTTAAAGGTAACAATAGTGTGTCATTTAAAATGGTTTTTCCAATCCTGATACTGGCATTTAAAGTATTCTCAAATTCTTTCGCCTGGTACAAATGAATACTTTGAAAGCTTTTGGAGTATGTTTTTGAAATTTAAATTATTGTAGCTTTATGTTCGTTCTGTATGTATTGTTATTTTAATATAATTATAGTAAATTTTTAGTATTGTCTGTGTTTGTTTTTGTATTACATTGACGTTTCTTCAATTATTTTCTATATTTCTGCTAATCAAGCATCTGGTCCCAGTTATGAAATTCATAAAGGTAAAGTATTCTATCTCCTCCCTTCCCGACAAGCAATAAGATTTTTGGGGGATTTTCCCCATTGGCAGCCGCTGCACATCGAAGGCTGCAAAGGACTGTGAAAACGCACTACGGAGATTTTTGCAAATCCTCCAGTCATTCGGCAGCTGACTTGGAAATTACCATCATTACATTAGATTTTGACGTTTGATAGTCAAAAATTATGGGTTTTTAAGGTCGGTGAACCGAGATTTATAGGTTGAAGACCGACTTCCGAGGTTCTGAGCCTGGACTCCAAAGGTTTTACCCCCCAAAGGGGGGGGGGGCGGAGACCAAAAAGGTCTTTTGGTTCCTAAGAAGGTTTAAAAATATCGATAGATCACTTTTCGATGGTTTCCAATCTGATTTATCGTGTATAGATTACCCCCTTTATATCGCGGTTAAATCGGAATCGTCTTTTTCTAACGTGCTTCTGGTTGGCTTTTACAGAATAATAATCGAAAGAAAATATTACTATAAATTAACATTCGATTAATCGCTCGTAGTTGATAGGTGAGCTCCGGGACCGCGGCAGCTTCCCAAAAGTATAAGAGTTCGACAGATAAGGGTATACTATCTTTAGTGTTCTGAAACAGTTGGAATATGATCTAGTATGGGTACGCACGACATCAGGGTAAATTTTAACAAAGTATGTTATTAGAGTATACGCATGGGTGTTTGCCCCGAGACGGAAGGTAAAATATAACGCTACGCCCTTGAAGGCTGCTTTTCCCCTTTTCGGGAGCAAAGATAGGCTTTATCGATTTCCAATGAAAGAAGATGGATCACATCACAGGTGAGTTTTTGGTGCCGTAGGTATCCTAAGGGGTGCTGCCCCTTAGCAGCGCCAAGGTCCAATTCGTCCTGAACCATGTTAGGCTTAACGTTATCGGGCTAAAAATTTGGATGTGAGTTATATGATGACGTATTCTCGTCGGAGAGACGAGATTACGTTCCTCAGCGTCCCTCTGTAAGGGGACGCTGCCCCCAAAAAATTAAAATAATTCGTAGAACGATGAAACTTGGAAAACATTGGAAGGGGAGAAAAGGAAGTTTGGAGTTGGAGGTGGCAGATGAGCGTGGGACGGAGTTTGGAGTCCAGGCAAACCCCTTCCCGGAGGGGGGTCCCCCTTTGGAAAAAAACAGAAGAAATGCATGGAATGCAACACAGAGGAAGAAATCTCTGTGACTAAGGAAGAAGATAGGAAGGAAGGAAGGGAGGAAAGAAGGCAAGGAAGAGAATGAAGGAATGAGGATGAGCGCTGAGAAGGAATCCAGAGTTGGTAAGTGGCAACGGGTGTGCCGTGGGTGCTTAGTTATAACAGTCCGGTATAACACATGTTGTTGTGCTTTTATATTGGTTATTGGGTCTGGGGGTAGATTTCGAAAT
>JABUQX010067672.1:0-20000 GCA_015478945.1 Trachelipus rathkii
ATATATATATTAGATATATATCTATATATATATATATAATTATATATATAATATATATATATATATATATTATATATATATATATATATCTATATATATATAGTATATTATAATATAATAATATTAAGAGATATATATATATATATTTATATATATATTATATTAATATATATAATATATATATATATATAATAATATATATATATGATATATATATAATATTACATTAGATATATAATAATATATATATATTATATTATATATATAAATTAATATATAATATAATTATATATTTACTAGGAATGGTCGAAAAATCAATTTTGAGCATTGACAATCAATAGGGCAGAAAAGTGAGTATTTGTACTAATTAACTAAACTTAAAAAAATAATCATATTTTTATCTTCAGTTTCGCGAAAATAAAGCCAAAAGTTTTGAAACATGAGAAAAAACACCAAATTTACCTTACCTAAAATTATACAGTCTTACGTTTTCATTTTTGATAAAGAGTCAAAACATCGAAATTCGTTCTGATATACCCGTATGACATTTGCCATTATCGAGGTCAAACTAGATTTATTACTAATCATGCGATTAGTTCGTGAGTTGTTATTTAAACACACACACACACACACACACAACCATCACTACACACACACACACACATTAATAGACATTAAGACATAAGAAATATAGAGCAGTAAGAAGGCCACACGGGCCTGTCGAGACTGTCCCATGCAGGCAATCAACCCACCTAACCAAACATGCTCATGCAAATCCACAAGCACCCTAGGGTTTGTCAAATTACTGTACTACAATCCACCAATTTGGCTTAGTCAACTAAATGATAAATATTTATACTTATATAAGTATATAATATATATATACTATATAAGATATATATAGTATATTATACTATATTATAATATATAAATATATAAATATTATTTATATATATATATCTAATAAAATTATAATATAATATATATATATATAATATATCAGTATATTATATAATATATATTATATATATATATTATATATAATATATATTCTATATAATATCTTATATCTAATATATATATATATTGATATATATATATAATTTATATATATATATATCGATACCAGGAATCTGTCGCATGCTTAGCCAATTGGCTTAGTCAAACTAATGATATACTATATACTTTATATATACTATATAATATATGATATTACATAATATATATTATATATATTATATATATAACTATATAATAATAATATAATATTATATATATAATATATATTATACTTAATATTATATTCATATATATATATGATATATATAATACTGATACCCAAATCCATCCCATCATTAATAACCAAGTTATGGGTCCTGCATGCAGACTAACAATTAATAATACTTGTAACAAAAACCCGCTCAATGTTTGCTTTGTCTAACATATTATATGATAGTCTCATACCCATCCATTTATATCCTATTTCCACCCTTTCTTAAATTTGCCTCGAGTCACACTCAACAACCCCTTGTGGCAAAACTATTCCAAAATTTAACACCCTATTACTGAATGCATGCCTTCTTATATCAAATTGGCATGTCTTTCTTCTTAATTTTTCTATTATGTCCCCTGGTCTTCTGTCCATGATCTATATGGAAAAATTTGTTGGTCTCTATATTATCAGTAAGTAAAATTTTTGTAGACTTGTATCATTCCCCTCTGAGAAATGCCTTCTACAGGAAACATTCCTACCTCCTTCACCTCTCCTCATAGCTCTTACCCTCAATCCAGAAATCATCTGTTGCTTATTGTACTCTCTCTAGCATATTTAAGTCTTTCTTTAAATAAGGGCCCAACTTGTGCACAATACTCTATACTGGCTCTAACATAGCCTATTTATACAGGTTACTTATTCTTCCTTGCTCCTTGTAACAACATTGCCATTTAATTATGCCAGCATTTATTAGCTTTATTCTCCTTCCAAAACGATAGCTTACTTCAAAATTACTGCTTAATTAATCACATGCTGAAATCTTTTTTCTTGGTCCATAGACTCCAGCCAATCCCATTCAATCGTAGTTTAAAACTTTTATTTTAGTAACCTAGGTGAAGAACCTTCTACTTACCTTATAAAATTCATTTTCCACTTATCTGGCCACCCAAGGAAGTTTATCAAGATCTTTTTGAATCTTTATGCATCCTTCACTATTCCCTACTGAGGGCACTTTGGTATCATCTGCAAATTAGAAACCTTGCATTCTAAATCTAATGTTATTATAATCATTATTATATATATGATGAACAATAGTCGGCCCCAGCACTGAACCCCTTGACACCACTCTCACGATTTTCCCAGATGATTTATTGCCATTCTAGATTGTACACACTGGTTTTATTTGCAACCACCTTTTTAATCAACCAATTACCACCACCCTATCCACATTGCAATACCTCTTCATCATGCCTTAGTGTGAACTATCAAAAACCTCTACTAAAGGTCTAAATATACCATATCATACTGGATCTCGTTCGGGTCAATGCAGCTCAGTAATGTATTCCATAAATTTAAAAGGTTTGAAATGACCAACCCTTTCTGAAACCGTGCGGAGTCATACAATGTACTTGTTATCTTCTCAAATATTTCGTCTATATATACCTTCAGGTAACTTTCCAGAACCTTACAACCATGAGATTTAGCTAACTTGCCTATAATACCCAAATCTTCCTTACACCTTTTCTTAAAATAGCACAACATATGCTTGTTGTCCAGTCACTTGTCCATTCGTTCACAAATGTGAGATCGCTTAAAAACAAATACAGTGCCTTTGCAAATGCTGGTACTACCTCTTTCAGAATTCTACCATGTATACCATCAGGTCCTGCAGCTTTACTGGATCAATTGGTCTAGTAAACGTTTAATATCTTTACGTCAAATCCAAATTCCTGTAAAGTCTATTGTTTTACTGCATACAAGAAGCATCCACTTACAGAGTCATTTAGGCATTAACCGAGCACAAATAGCATTGAAATCAGAGTTGACCAACCCCTTATCTGAACTTACTAAATTCTCATCAAATTTGATCTTATCCTATTCTTACTTTTAAATTTTTATAAATAACAAAAAGTTCAACTTCTGAAAGTAATACTACTACTTTGCTAAACTTAATTCTACCTCTCTCTTTGGCTTCTTATTGACTGGTTAGTTTCTATATTTCTCCTACTAATTATCTAAATCATCTTCCCTATTACTACCCTTGAATATTTAAACATCTACGATTTTCCTACCTTTGAGTTCAGAAAACGTAAACTTATCAGCACAATATCGTGGTATAAATTTTTTGAAGAAGGGCAATAAGTCCTTATGTTTTGAAATCCGTCTCTTCTAATTCTAAAATACATTTATCCAAAATGTAATGAGCACCATGATCTTATAAAAGGTGTCAGGTTCATATTTTTATATGGGCAACTCTGTAAAAAAATCACTGGGAAATTTTCGGGAGTTGGGGGTTCTGACCCCCAAAAACCCCACCTTGTACGCAACTTTTGATATCTATAAATATTATATAGTATTAATATATATACTATAGTATATATATATCTATAGTAGAAAAAAAATAATTATTGGGATATATGTATATAATATTATATACTATATTTTATTAAATGAAATGGAATGAATGAAATAAATAAAAATCAAATGGGAAGAGCTTATATCAGAATATTAAGCAGAAGAATAAACATAATGGAAATAATATTTATATATATCATTGTATATATATATGTTATATATATCTTATAAAAATAATAATAAAATAATATATGTCTAATATATATATTTATTATTATATATACTAATAAATATATATAGATATATTAATGATATATATATATATATATATAAATATAATATAGTATATATATATAGTATATTATATATATATATTAACTATTATATATATATTATATATATTATAGTCTTTGTATTTTGAACGTAGGAATATTAGTATATAATGCATATTTTCTATATGCTAGAGAACCTATTTGCCTTAAATATAATATACGTATATAAATTATATATATTAATATATATATAGTATTATATATATATTATATATCGCAGGTATAGCCAGGCATTAAATGTATGAAGAATAAAATGACAGGAAATGTATAGGAAATAATAAGAGTTTTTTATGAAGGAACTTTGGAAAGCTTTTTTTACATCATCTTCATTGCTATCTGGCAACACTGCTCCAATCAATTATTTTTCTGCCGTCAAGTCCAGTTTCAAAATTTGTCCACGAAAGTTTGAAAACTGGTTTACAATATCATTAAACTATAGTAATATACATAAATTGTTATTTCTTTTTTGCCAAAAATGGAATATTTTTGCAAAGGAAATTACAAGAGACAGAAACCAATCTCTAGAGGTATGATGGGCGTTAGACTAGACAGGATTAGCCCATGTCCGGAAAGATATAAGGTTAGTACCTACTTAGTAGGCTAGTCCTACCTTTCCTTATCAGGATTTTCTGTATAAAAGGGGCGTTTTAATGCTTCAGAACTCATTATTCGTCTAGAATTGAGAGTGAGAGTATAGGTTCTTTTTATCATTGATTAAAAGATTTTAGTGTAAACCATCTGTAGTGACTTAAGCTTAAGGAAATCGCTTTATGAGCTTTATTTTAGTTTTATTTTTGAGCCATATTTTATAAGCTTTATTGATTCTCTAGCTCTTTAGTGTGTTTTTATACTGAAAGGCTACAGTTTTTAAGCTAGACTTGTGGAATTTATTTGTTTCTATTAAAAGGTAAGTAATAATCTATTTAATGCATGAAAATCAAAAAATATGGTAGACTAGGCCCAATTTGTTCTTTATTAAGCCTTCACAATTTTCATTTATTAAACTATAAATATTAAATTAAAAAACTTTATACATTAAAGATGGTCCTAAGAAATCCAACAGCTAAAAGAGTTCATTAATACAAAAAAATACGACAATTACATAGTCGGTAAGGTTGAATTAAACGCATAAAATTCAAGTTCAATACTAAGTTAAACTATAAAATTAAAAATTGCCAAATGATTGGAATAATGAAAGTTTTTTCTATATATTTTTCACGTATTATTAAAATATTTTAATTAAAAAGATAATTGTGGAGAATTATATACCACACTGATTCATTTAACTCTGACTAAAATATCGCTAGAATATTAATACTTTTTAGTATTATATTATATTTAGAATTTTTTTCTCAGTGTTTTATATATTTTTGGTAGGTAATATTTAATGAAAAGTTCAGTAAGTAAATTTGGGACAAGTTAAAGAAACTCCGTATGTTACTAGAATATCACTTAAACCTTTTTTTTCTTCTATTTATTGATATATCGATTCATTGAAAAATTGAACAAGGTAATATTTTTATATATTGTTACAATTCATTTTGAATTTTTTTTTTTTTTGCAAAGCTTTAAAAAAATTTATATATAAATAAAGTTATAAATATATATATATGTATAAGATAATATATAGTTATATATAATATATATATATATATATTAAAGATTAATTTATATATATATTATATAATAAGTATATATATTATATATTATATATATATATATATATATATACTAAGCTCTGAACTATTGATTCTGATTCATGTAAATGCTGCAATAAAACTATAAATTTAATTTATAATAAATCATTTAAAAAAAAAAAATTTCTATTGATTCTCGTATATTTTAGTTTTATATTTTCAATAAAATTATAAAAATAATTGTTACGAAAATCATGATAATTAGGTTTCATTTCATTCTTATGGGGAGGATCTAATATTGGTGATTTCAGTACCCATTTTAGTCCCCAACTAAAATGGACATATTCTTAATTTTCACAAAATTTTGATGGGAATAAAGCAAACCGCAACTTTTTCTGACCTCTAAAATGTCATTTTCAGGTGTTTTTCTGTGTCTATAGTCATGATGCAAAGATAAGTCATTATCTTAGCAATAATTATTTTAAATCATTCAAATAAATTTAATAATAATTAGTTTCATTGTCAGAACACACTTGTAGATTTTTGCTAATAGAATACAGACTTGTGAATAAACAATACACTAGAATGGATATTAAACCGACCATCTATTGAAGAGCCATAGCCCCGTGTGTCTGATATAAAACATTTAATGGCATATAGTAATGAAGATTTCAGAATTGGTGAAGAAAATCGGTTTGTAAAAAAAAGGTAAGTTAAAATGATAATTTTCTAATTACCATATATTTTAACTATTAAATTTTATATGAAGTTGGTAGGTTTATCCAGAAAATATAAATTGAAAAATTATTTTCTGAATTTTTCATATCTGCATGGATATTACCTTAATTTTATCATGTTCTCTTAGTCTGTATAATTATTTAATTGAAGAACAGTTCCCAAGATAACTTACATAATGAATGGTATGATGCAATGATTGAACATTATTATTTTTAAAAAATATTAGAGTAAGATTATGGTTGTGAGTGAGGACATCCCTCCAGGTGAATTATGTTTGATGGTGAGCAGCTGGAACAAGTTCTAGTTGTAAATATTCTAGGATATAATGTGTTGGATGAGAGGGAACGGATGATGACAGTGTAGTAGGAATGTTGTGAATGGCAGGAAAGTGGCTTGTTCAATTAAATCATTGGTGGATGTAAAGGGACAAAGACTTGAGTGCGCTAGAGTCTTACATAGGGTATGTTATGAGTTAATGGTATAAGTTAAAATGAGACTGGCTGGAATAAAGGTTAGATCTAAAGATAATGTGTTCGGATGACAATCTTAGAGGCTCGTGTTTTGGCGTGAGAAGACATTATTAAAAGAGGAATGAATATATAAGAGAATTGGGAATGAAGAAAGGATGAAGAAAGACGTTGAGATGAATTAGTCATTGGACAGTGTGAAAGGATGATTCGATGTCCGTTGTTAAGCGGATGTAATTAGGGTTAGTGTGTTCTGGAATTGACCAGTCTGGGAGACAGATAGAAAGGGATTGAGTCAGTAAAGGAACTGCCGTGAGGGCAGAAAGTGCGAGGTTTGCAGAGCGAGAACAGGAAGAGTGCCATAATAGGAGTAAATGCGAGGGGGTTTTGTGAGGGGGGTATGCTTGTGGCCTTTCCCAGGGGATGAAACCCCACATTGACGAGATGCCATAGTGAGTGTCCTGTCGCGGTCCGTGAGCTCTAAGGGGGTTTTTCGGACTGCGACCGATTCTCTCATTAATCAGGATACAAGAGTGCGGTAAAAGGCGGGCCTTCCTTTTCGACTTGTCTATATCTTCTTCTTACTATGGGGGCTTTGTTTAATGTTCTGTTTCCGGTGCATGTTACGGACCTTATCCCCCAGTCTTGGGAAAGAAGGTGGATGATGATGATGAGTTAGAGACATCCAGGATGGTGCGGGTTCTTGATGAAATTTCATATGTGGCCTTACTGTGAGAGTCAGATTTCCACAGAGGTTTCTCATTAACGCTCAACAAGTGAGGGGGTAAGGTTTTCTTAACTTCCTGTTCTGCTTTTGATAAACCAACATCCTAACCCGACGACCTCTCACTGCGTTTGGATAACCATATAATATATATTTGTTAAGATTTGAGGGAATGGATTAATTTTTTAAGTTGTGCCCCCCCCCCCCTTTGTTGCCTTGTGTGGTTCTAAATCATGGGGGTGAGTGCATTGAAGTCCCTGCTAATATCAACTTGTTATAATGTGTTAAGGTAGATAGGTCTCTGACATAATCTCCTGGACAATATTCCGATGTGGATGAATGAATATAGAAATTTATTATGGTGTTATTTTTATTAAATTTTTTATTCCTAGAGATTGATAAAGTGATTAAATATTTTGAAATAAATTGACAATTTTTATTTTGTCTTTCAGAATTGGATATTTTTGTGTATGAGTGTAATAAGGCTATGTTTGGGTTGTGTTTTATGTTGTCTCAGGATTGTGTAGTTAGGGAATTTAGAGAGGTGGAGGAGTGTCTTGTTTGAGATTGGATTCTTGTATAAGAGCTTTGTATATAATATATTTAATCAGGGTTTGGTGAAATTATTTGTTCATTTTTAATATTGTTAAAATGCAATTGAAGAATATATATATACTAATGATGCATTGATGTCTTAAATTTTTAAATACTAATAGACAATTTGTGTTTAGTGATAGGGTTTGTTTCTACATCTAAAAAAATGTTTGATCAAAACTGTTCAAAAAATCGTGTAATGTAAGTTACACAATAAAATATAATAATATAATTAGTGTCCGTATTTAGCTATTTTTGTATTAAGAATTCTGTGAAATTTTTACATTTTTCTAATTATAAACTTTTAAATTTTTATAGATCCAAGGAAGAGGATGATGGAGATTTAAAATCACAATTTCGAAATTTCTTTGACTCGATGACAGAAGCAACTCTTTTTGGACTTCAAAATGATAATTACTTTTCAGAGGTAAGATTTAGTAATTGCCTAACCTAATTTTATTATTATTATTATTATTATTATTATTATTATTATTATTATTATTATTATTATTATTATTATTATTATTATTATTATTATTATTATAAATGTGTTTTAACTTTATCTCTGTAAAATTCTTTTCAGTTTTCTTATGGATGTATTTCAAGTGGAAAAGAAGCACCTTCTTATCTGCTTAAACACTCTTCTTGCAACAAATGTGCTATACATATGCAAACTTTTCACTTTTGTACTAATACACCTGCAAAGCGCAGAGGGAAATATAACAGATGTAATTTTTTATTCGTCACTTTCATACTGTTTTATTTTTTCTAAATGCACTTTTTATATCACACTTTTGTGTACGAATAATATAGAAATAAAATTGAATTTTTAGAGTTGTCGCTGATGGAATAACCACAAACCAATAAATATGTTCACAAATTGGCTGAAGTGAAAAGAAATTCATTCACATTATTAGAAGGATTCCAGTACCTCAAACCTAGTTTACGGGAAAACGTTCTTATCAATGAGTACTTTGACAGAGGATTCGCCTCTCACCAAGATGACAGGTACAGAAAAGTATCTTAGAACTGTTTTGTTTTGAAAAGTTTTATTAGTAGATTTTGTTTTTGTTTTTTTGCCCCCTCCTTTGAAAAAGTGCAAATCATCCGTATATAATATATATATATATATATAATATATATATATATTAAGATATATAATATTTAATAATATATAATAATACT
The DNA here is from genome assembly GCA_015478945.1 of Trachelipus rathkii. NCBI lineage: Eukaryota > Metazoa > Arthropoda > Malacostraca > Isopoda > Trachelipodidae > Trachelipus > Trachelipus rathkii. The sequence goes on from JABUQX010067672.1 coordinate 9,246, forward strand.
ATATATAATATATATATATATTATATATATTATATATTATATATCGTATATATATAGTAATATATATCATATATATATAATAATATATAAAGTATATATATGGGAGAGTCTGTAATGTGAAGTCATGTTAGATCGGTGAGGAACGGAAACAAGTATCCTGATTTTTAAATATTTAGAGGATTAAATGTTGAATGAAAAAGAACGGATGATGCTGATGTAGTTAGAAGTTATGAATCGTAGGCCAATGTGGCTGGTGCCAGGTAATAATTATCGTGTTAACGTATATAAGTGAAACTAAGGATCGACCGGCTGGGAAACGAGAAAAAGTGGATTGAGTTCAGTAAAGGAAATTTCTGGAGGAGCAGAGATCGAGTTCGCATAGCGAGAATAAAGGCATAATCAAGAGTGAATGGCGGGGCTTGTGAGGGGGTATGGTTGTGCTTACCTAGGGGAAGAACCCTACATCGATGAGATGCCATAATGTTGATGGTCGTCGCGGTCCCATAAGCTCTAGTGGTTTCGTGACTGGAACGATTCTCCTAATAAGGTAGGAGGAGGTCTGGTCTAAGGACTGGCCTTGCTTTCGACTTGTGTCATAAATTCTGTTTACTACTTCTCTTGTTCCGATGCTTGGTCACGCACCTTAACCCCATTCTTGGGGAGAGAAAAAGGAATACATACTATATATATGATATATAATATAAATTATATATATATATATAATATTATCATATAGTATATAATAATTATATATATGATATATATAATATATATGAATAATATTATATAATATATATATATTTCAGCGGCTAATTAAGTGTTCAAGAGCCAAAAATTATACGTGGACATAGTCTAATACATGGATCATGTATCGTAAATGTCAGTTGGTACATGGAGACTTATCAGAATACAATTTGTTGTAAGTATTAATTTAGTATATTGAAAATGATACACTTAGAACATTAATTGTTGTTTAGTTTATTCTAAAATGATTACATTTTAAATATTATGCTTCGAATAATAATTGGATTAATTTTTTTATTTCTTCTATTTAAATGAAGAGTTAAAGTCTTTTGTGTCGGAATGTTCAAAATTTTAAAATATTGCTTAAGTAAAATAATATATAATATATATATAATATATATATATAATTTAAATATATACTATGATATATATATATTATATATTTATATATATATAGATATAATATATATAAATATATATATAGGAATAATTATATTATATATATATATAATAATTATAAATAATATATATATATTAAATATATAAATATATAATTATATTATATATATATATAGTATATAATATAGTATATATATATATATAATATAATATATAAATTTTTTCAGTAGTCCATTCATATAAGCATAATAATTGATTGTTTCAATCTGTCTCTCGCTGCCCAATCCACAAGCCCAAGAGTTTAATATGCAAAGACTTGTTCCTAGTGAACGTAATACAATACAAAGGTTTCTGAAACTATAAGCATGCATGTATTAATGTTTATTAAGAACAAAATTAGATCTCTCCCTCTCTCCTCTCTCTCTCTCTTCCTCTCTCTCTCCTCTCTCTCTCTCTCCTCTCTCTCTTCTCTCTTCTCTCTCTCCTCTCTCTACTTCTCTCTCTCTCTCGTCCTTCCCTCTCCCCTCCTCTCCTCTCCCTCCCTCTCCCTCTCCCTTCCCTCTCCTCTCCCTCTCCTCTCTCCCTCTCCCCTCCTCCTCCCTCCTTCTCCTCCTCTCTCTCTCTCTCCTCCTCTCTCTCTCTCTCCTCTCTCTCTTCTCTCCCTCTCCTCTCCCCTCTCCTCTCCCTTCCCTCTCCTCTCTTCCCTCTCCCTCCTCTCCCCTCCCTCTCCTCTCCCTCTCACTTCCTCTCCCTCCCTCTCCCTCTCCCTCTCTTTCCTCTTCTCTCTCTGATCGCAGCAGCTGACTGTCTGCCACTCTTCTCTCTCTCTCTCTCTCTCTCTCTCTCTCTCTCTCTCTCTCTCTCTCTCTCTCATCGAAGATGGCGATGATGTGTTTAATTTTACTAATATATTATATCTTCCCCTCAGATTTCTTTAGGAAAAGAGGTGTTCCAACGTTGACTTTAGAAGACTTGTATGATTACATTGCCGATAGCTCAGTAACGGAATTTAACAGATCGGAACGTTTGAAGGTGTTACTAAAGGCTGCGTCAAATATACATCCCCGTAATATAAGCCAAAAATTAAGATTAGAAGAAAAGCTTTTTAAAGATGTTTATATCACAAATTGTTTAAGTGCGGTTAGTATATTTTTTATTTGTATTTTTAAATTTCTACAACTTGCATACTTAATAATAATATATTAAGAAATTATATTAAATGTTATTTTTAATATTTTATAGTTTTTTAACGTTATACGTTTAGTTTAGATTAAGAATTTTGAAACAGTTTTTAGATTCTTAACATGCTACTTTCTTATCATTTAAATAATTTTCCTATCGCCTATGTGAAGTCTACAAAACAGGGGATCATTCCAGGAGACACACCTCACAACAGTTGTAGTCCCAATTTTTTTTTTTATCAACCAATTTTTTACTTTTCAGGCTGTTGATTATGAAAGATATATCAGCTCTTCTACTAAAGAACAATCTAACTTAGAGGTAGATGAAGGTTTTCCCGAGACTGAAGATGACTCTGAAATTGATGAAAGTGAATCTGAATCTGAAAAAAATGAATTTAGTGATGAATCGGGTAAGGAAATGTTTAAATTTTGTTATTGCTTCTGTTAATGTTAATTCAATTATTTTTATTTGTGGATATTGTTTAACCCTTTTATTTTCCTTTACTGCATTTCATTTTTCCATCTTAGTAAGTCAGGATATCATTCTATTGATTCCATCTTCACCCAGCTATCTTTCTGTCTCCTTCTCACATGTACCTTCATACAATTTTTTTTTCTCTCATGGGAGTTTCTTTCCCAGTTCCCTGTGCTGATTTTGTGTATGTCTCGATCTCGTTTTCCCCGGAAGGTTTTTCCTCATTTATGCAAAATACCTTAACAAAATCGCCTTCCATACATCTTGTCTGAATCCCCTCACTTCAGATGTGATAATCTCTTGATTTCCATTGGCCACTAGATCTGCAGTTTAAAATTTAATTCTTTATTCAATGTCTAATTGTATTTGGTCCAAAAGCTGCTCCTTACGTCGTTTTTGCCACGGTATAGCAGCATACTCATGTGCTGTAGTGGCTCTTGTACTCAAAAAGTTTAATTATTCAAAAACTCTTTAAATCCATAATTTCATATGCAGTTCCTCAAATTTCTTTGAGTACTCTCAATCGGAGAAAATGAGTTATGAGAATTATTTAATTTTATATTGGTTGCAATTTTATTTCTTTATCATACGGAGATATTGGAGTTTATGGATCAGTTTAGAAAAGATTCCAATTCCTAACAACGTTAAGAAGCTTTTAAACTTTTATTTTTCAACTTTGTTCTCCTAGACCATTTGTTTATCTATTTTCCCTACTTTTATTTTGTATGTTGCTCTTCAAAATATCAAACTCTTAAGTTCATAAAATTAGTCCAATACTTATTTTTTTCTCCCATGCCTTATAAGTGGAAATGTATTGTTAATGTTATTTTTTTCTAATTCTTTTTTTTTTATCATTTTATGAAGAATTCTTGTATCCAAATTCCAATCAATTGGTAGAGTTTTCACTAAATTATTTCATGACTTATTACGTAAACAATTGAGTGGTTTATTAGCCAAGTTTTATGCTTATAGACTTTATATAACCTATATTCAAAGGACACTTTTTGTTTCTGGTGTGTGGCTTATATTACTCATTAGATTTTTTTGCCAACTGGTTCAAATATATTTATTTTATAGTAAAAAAAAAAAGAGGGCCTTGTGGCTTAGCAGTTAACTCGTTGCCTTTCAACCGAGAGGTTGCAGGTTCAAACTCCTGCGTAGCTATGTGGGTTTTATCCTTCTGCGGGCATGAAATAAAACTTGGTGGCGTCAGGTTGAAAGATAGCCGACCCTAAAGCTCGATTTCATACCAGTTTCCCATTGCTGACCAAGAATAGGGACTAAAGCACGTTAATGGAAGTTTAGTTTTAGCCAAAAAATATATATATTTTTTGGATTCCGGCTCCGGTTCCACTCAAAATCTTGCCGCTCGGCACCCTTGGTTAGGCCTATGCATGGTTAGACCTATATAATGATCTATTTATTCATCTGTTAACAGATTCCGATGATGACCCTGAAAGATTGCGTTTAGAAGCGACCCAAAAATTTGATTTAAAGAAGAAACGACGCCCTGAAGGAAGACCAAAGAATGAGACTGCGGCACAAAAGAAAGAGAGGAAAAAACTTTTCAAAGAAAATAATAAAAAAATAAATGATACTATATCATGGCATAAAAATTAAATGTTAAATTTTTATAATTAACTGTTCCTATTTATTATGTTTGTGAATTAAATTATAATTAACTTTCATATTTACTATATTTGTGAATTAAATTATAATTAACTTTTCATTTTTATTTTATTTATAATGAATTAAATTATAATTAATTTTTCTTATTATATTTATTGAAATAAATTTTATTTTTTTAATAGCTTTCGTAAAACCTTTATTACTCTTATCATTTTTATTATTAAGATTAATTGATGCAATACTGCTGACCATTTTAATATTGCATTAGATATTTGACTAGTGTGTGTAAAGTTTTAAATGCAGAAAGTTTAAATGGAATTGGTAATGTTCACAAATATTGAATGTCAACAAATGTTTTTTGGTCATTTTTTATCCTTAGAGAATCTTAAAATCGGCAAATATAACACGTGGTATTTCCAACCAAGATAAAGGCGTTAACATTTTCTCATCACCCACCTTCTTTCCTCAAGACTGGGAGTAAGGTACGTAACACGCACCGGAAACAGAAAAGTTGTAGAAGAATATGATGGAAGTCGAAAGAAAGCCCAGTATTACCTTTATAGCCTCTTTATTCATTTTAGTGAGAACTCATCGCAGTCAGAAAACCCACCTCAGAGCTTCACGGGACCGCAATGGACCCTCACTATGGCATCGCGTCAATGTGGGGTCCATTCCTTGGCCCGGGTGGGCCATAACCATACCCCCTCCCAGAACTCCCTCCCCCACTTGAGTTAGCTGGTAAATAAATATTCTTTTCTGCAGTTCGATTTCCACTATGTTATCAGTCTCAAAGTTTATTCAAATGGTTTAGTATTTTTGCCTTTCTAATAAGAATTTCCAATCCCCATGATGAAATTTCTCTGATACGAAGCACCATTAGCCATCCTTCACAAGACCAAACCATAAAATAGTACTTTCATTTATTCTCTCATTTATCCCTATGTATTTAAACTTCGCTATTAAATTTTACCCAAAGTGAATAACAAAGGTGGATTCAACGTTGCTGAAATGAGTGAGGTGATTGAAGTTTCTTGAAAGATCGACGATTAACTAGTGTTAACGAAATATTTTATTAGTTATTCCGCTCACTTCATTTTATACTTGAGAATATAATAAAGGTGAATCCATTTTAGCTTTTAGTCGAACGATAAAATTACTGCTATGGTATTATATAAAGATTTAAGTAAAACATGTCACGACAGCCTTTTAAACTTTAAACATTAAAGTAAGAATATGAATTAACACAAATCAGTCTTCTGAAATATAAAAAATAATATACTAAACTCGACTGCGAACACGTTGGTGGCGCTGGTTTGGGATAGCCGGCCTTAAAGTTCAATTTCCTGTGGTCCCCCCATGTTACCCCCTACATAAGGGATAAAGCACGTTTAAAGGTAGTTTATTAAAATTAAACTAAAATTTCACACAACACTTGTCAGTATAATATTTATAAATGATTTTGTTATGTAATATTAGGACTATGACTTAAGGACATCTTTTTATTTATTTTTTGATTGATTTTTCATTTTCACCATCCAAATTTTCTTTGACATTTAAAATATGTTTAATCCAGGACCCACCCATGGAATTGATTATTCAACCCAGTGTGGTCGCTTCTCTGTGGGCTGCGGTGGGTTCTGTACATTAACTCCAAAAAAAAGGAATATACTTCATCCAAGATGGCGTCATCCCCTTTCCTTTAATTTAAAAAATACATTGGAGAGTTTAGTAGATTTAATCAAATAAACCATTTTTCTCTTCTCTCTCCTTCCTCTCCTTCCTCTCTCCTTCCTCTCCTTCCTCTCCTGTTCTCTTTCCTTCAACATTTAACCTCATGTTGTCGACTCTCACTCCTTCTTTTGTTAACACATCCTCTATCTGTGCTTTTGTGCTTACCCATGTTATTTTAGTTATTTCTATAATTTCTTTAATAACCGATATCTATCCACAATCTTTTACTCGTCACTCCCAAAGTGGAATAGGAAGCTTTACTCAGTGTTTTGCTTTCAGGTTTTATTTCTATAGGAACATTTTCCCCTGTAATTTCTTTCCATATGCTTTCCAAATAAATAGTTGTCTCAGCTCTTTCAACTAATGCTGTTTCTGCCTCTGTTGTTGATCTCGCCACGCTCTTGGCAACTCCCAATTTCCAAAATATCGGACATTTTTTCATACTTAGATTTACCAAACTAATGAAACATATTTGTGACTTCACTTTGTCAACGTTTCACAATGAAGCATCTGTGTATACTTCAAAACATTCTTCCTTATCTTAACTCCTCCATTTTAATCTTTAACTCTTCTCTTCTTATTTTTCTAATTACTCTACTAACTTTCTTCATATCTTTCCCATAAGCTATCTTATTAACCTCGTTCAAGTCACTTACACTATAAGCAATGTTCGGTCTACTATGTTGACTCGCCCAATTTAGTTGCCCTACTAATGATATATATATATATCTTGTTATTTCTTCTTTATTTAATTCTTTCTCTCCTTTTACCATAGGTCCGTAGATCTCGTCATCTGTTCGCATCTATTTTGCATAATTTTCTTGACTCATCCATAAACATTTTTTTTCTGGTTTCACTTCCACTCCTATGTATTTAAATAATCATTGCTCTTCTGTTCCTATTTTTATTTTTTTCTTAATTGACCCCATGACTTCTTCGAATATGTCATTTACTCAATAGAATAATAAATCTTCCACGTTGGTGCACATTACTCCTTTTAGCTCATTATTTCTCTTCCAACTAAATATTGTTGGATCTAATGAGCATTTCTCCCCTCGCCTCCTACTTCTTTCATTTTTACCACTTTATTATACCAAACCTTAGCTGCGTCTTTCAAGCCGGGTCCCCCCCCTTTTTCCCCAAACACATTCGCCCCAATAAAAAAAAAATTGGCCCCCCCTTTTTTTCTTTTAAAACTTTTTTTTTTACATAAAATTTTTTTTTTTTTTTCCCCCTTGGTTATTTTCTGTTCTTGCTTCTTTCATAGGTGACATATAAACTGTTCTTTCAAGTTTGTCTCCTTGTAGGTATGTTGTCTTAACATCCATATTTTTTTGACATTACTACACAATTTTAAAGTTTCAGTAGCATATGTGGGTATACCTGTAGAATATACTTTATCTTTTTCTTTGAAACCTCTCACCACTAACCTTGCCTAACAAACCCTTCTTTCTTTCATTTCTTTCTGTCACTATCCATCTGGTGATTAATATTTTTTGACCTCTGTTTACGGCTTTATACACCTCATTTTCAACCCAGTTTTCCAACCTTTATTTTTGCTTCTAATACCCCTTTGTCTTTAAAATTAGGTAAAAGTACCTCTTCCTCAACAGGAATAAGTGTAATGTTTTGCCATTCCTTAAAATCAATCTGCGTCTTTTGTCTCGTTCGTAAATTCTCTCCAATGTAACAATTATTCCAAATCTTGCTTGTAGCTTTTCCCGTTCTTCCTATTATTTTTACCTTTATCATTTCCCCTTAGTCTTTTTTGCTTGTTTGGTACCTCCCACTTTCCTTCACATTCGTTATTCTCTTTCCTACTTGAACTTCTTCTCTTTCTAATTATTGTCACTTTTCTTCATTAATTCGATTAAAATTCAGTCTCCTCACCTCCTCCCCTTCATCCACTTCAGAATCCTCCCCCCTCTTCATATCTTTCTTCTTCTCTCACATTTTGGCTTTCTTTTTTGTTTATCTTTTCCGGTTTTCTTCTAATTCTCGGAATATGTATTCTATTTATCTGTCTAAGAGAGCCTTCACGTTTTACCACTAGAGTTTTGCCGTCTATTCCAATGATTCTTGCTGGACCACTCTTTTCATTTTCATTCTTCCTTTTATAATCATCTTCCTATCCAATTACTGCTTCCTCCACTTTATGATCTCTCACATTTTCTATTAAGGCCCTTCTCATTTTTTCGCAGGCCTCTTGTTTTATGTGATCTTTCTCACCAATTATGCATGGATATCAGATTCTCCATTAACATCCTTTCTTCGTTTCTTCTTTCTAAGTTTGCTGGTCTGTCGTTGCTTATCACCAAGAAATGCCTATATTACTTCCATTACATACATTTCCAATATATATATATATATATATATATATATATATATATATAATATATATATATATATTATATATATATATCTTATATTATATATAGTATATATATATATATATATATAATATATATATATTATAATATACTTAAACAAAGAACCTAAAGTGGGAAGGTAAAGAATTACTGCCTTCTCGCGGGATTGAACAACCGCGTGTTGCGACTGAGGACAATATCCCCGGTGCTTACCCACTGAGCTATCCCCAACCAAAAAAGTGGGTTCAAGAACAGTTTTAAAACAACCGAGCTCCCCTTCAAGGGGACATCACCCAGGTGTCCAGCCTGTTCTATCCCTCGTTCTTAATAATTTGCTGGACACCTGGTGATGTCGCTGAAAGGAGCTTTGATTGCTTTAAAACTGTTCTTGAACCCAGCTTTTTTGGGTTAGGGGATAGCTCAGTGGTAAATCATCGAGTATATTGTCCTCAGTCAGCAACACGCGGTGGTTCAATCCGAGAAGCAGTAATTCTTTACTTCCAACTTCATGTTCTTTGTTTAAAGATATAAAAATAAAAATTGCGATTCTGCAATATATAACGACCGTATATATATATATATATAATATATATATATATATATATATATATATATTAATATATATATTATATATATATATATATATATATATATATATATTATATATTATATATATATATATTAATTATATTATTATTAGGGGCGTGTTAGGTGTAGAAGAATTGATAAAATGAGGAATGAACGTATAGAGAGTTATGTGGTGTGAAGTATAGGGATAAATGAGAGAATAAATGAAAGTACGTTTGAGATGGTTTTGGTCATGTGGGAAGGATGAATGATAGCCGGTTGGTTTTAAGCGGATGTATGGGGTGAGTGTGCTTGGGAATCTAAACCGGCTGTGAACCGAAGAAAAAGTGGGATTGAGTCAGTAACGGGAATGTCTGGAGTAGAGAAGTGTGAGTTTGGCAGAGGCGAGAATAAGATGCATAATGGAGTGAATTGCGGGGTTTTGTGAGGGGTATCGGTTGTGGGCCACCTGGGCCAAGGATGAACCCTTACACTGAACGATATGCCATGGTGAGGGTCCATCGCGGTCCCATGAAGCTCTAGGGTGGATTTTTCTGACTGCGACGAGTTCCTCACTAATAGGTATAGAGGTGCCGGTAAGGCTGGGCTTTTCTTTTCGACTTGCGTCATCTTCTTCTTCTACTACTTTTTCTTTTCCGTGCATGGCCGGCACCTTATCCCAGTCCTTGGGCAAGAAAAGGACGATGATCTATATATTATATTATATATATACTATATATATATATATATATATATATATATATATATATATATATAATATATATATATATATATATATATATATATATTATATATTATATTATATATCTTTATATATATATATATTATAGTAGTATATATATATATTCTGTTAATATATATATATATAATATATATAATAATATATATATATGTATAGTATATATTATATATTATATACTAATATATATATATATATTATATATATATATATATATATATTAATTATACTGTATATATATATCTATATAATAATTATATATATATATTAATATATTATATATATATATATCTATATATATATATATATTATATATATATATTATATAATATAATATATCTTGATCAGTGTACAGGATCCACCACGGCTCACAGAGAAGCGGCCATACTGGGCTGAAAATCAGCACCATGGGAGGGCCTGTCATAAATATGTTTCAAATTTCAAAGGGAGATTTCAAAGGCGAAATGAATATTCGTCAGTCAAATAAATAAAAACTAGAATAAAATTGTAACCCTTGTATTATAAATAGTATTAAGATTACACAACAAAATCAAATGTTACAAAGCATATTCACTTCTTGGAGATACAAGAAAATAGAGTTACTGCTAAGTGGGAAGATTCAGATTAGATATGGGATAATAATCTTTCAGGTGTTATGGACCGTAAGTAGGAAAATAACGACGGCAAATGGGGTCCAGTGAGACAATCAATGAAAATATGGCGAACAGATTGAGGGGTGTGGTGACGGCAAAATTTGCAAATGGGAGGAGGGTCCCGTGAAATATAGGGACTGTGAGTGATATAAGTGTGGCCAATACGGAGGCGTGCAAGTATCACCTCATGTGAGCGTTTTCGTCTGTGGGAGGAAGACCAATCACCAATATTCGGCTTTATGTTTCT
>JABUQX010067672.1:25000-27500 GCA_015478945.1 Trachelipus rathkii
CGAAAAGCTTCTTCTCTTTGCAGAGGCTACAGTAACTGGAATAGTAGCTATTATTCTTAAAGTAACATAAATGTTTGGATAGACATCACACAACCCGTTTTGGCCATGTTATTTTAAGAGCTGATAGTGTATCTGTCTTTTTCCCCGTCATAAGCTCGTGAAAACATTCTGAGCTCTTCACAGAGCTCTCTATAGCTTCAATATCATGGTGTTTCCCTTTCGCTTAAGAAACTTCCACATCTTTACCATTTTTTTTTTCCATCAAAAAGTTCATCCATTTCATACTGGCACGGCGTCATATGTGATATAATCAATCCAAACGTGTTTTCAACTGTGATTTTAGAAGAGCTTCAAACTGATGCAACTCATTCGCATCTTAGTGCATCGCTATGACCGCAAAAAAAACAAATAATTTATTTGAAATATTCCTCAGGTGGAGCAGTTAGGAAACTCGTCTTTTAGTTTCATTCGGCAGAACAAACATTTTTTTACAGTCTTCTTTCTCGCCCCTAATGTGCTTCGAAAATTCCTGTCAATTCCCCACATTCTTCAGCTATCTCTTCTGGACTTGTTACCCAGTGCCGAGGCGATACCCTCTGCGCGGTACTTCATGCTAACCCCAATTCAATAAATGGCGTTGGAGATGCACTTAACCTGCTACATACACATATCAAATGCATATACATTTACTTTTGATTGGTCATCAATACCTTTACTCTATGGTATGTGTATTTTTGACTAAAGTATAATCATAAATTCAATACGCATACAACAAAAGACACGATATTCTAGCAAATTCGTTATGTCGTTATCCCTTCGTTTTTCTAACTGCTGACATATCACATAATCAACCACAGTCTGTGCCGTCATCTTTCCACACAGGTTGGAAATTTAAAGCATCAGCAACCACTAAATTTAGGCTGGTACTCTCACAGGCTTTTTACAGATTCAAATTCTACAATCGGCAAATCCCATCTGTTTCTGGAGAGGTTTTAGGAGGAAATGTCAACATGTGACACATTCAGAAAATTTGCCCCATCTCTCGCTTCTGTAGTGCAAGAGAAAATATAGAGTATATGAGTTCTGTAGCGACCAAAAAAAATCAAAAAATGTCTGAGCCCTGAACACATGAAGACAGCCGGCATCACCCGCAGCTTTAAATTCCAAGCTGTGGGCTTCCACGGGTCACAAGTAACATGCGCGGAGTTCATGTCAGATTCCTTCTTTGCGGCACAGTACGAGTAGGGCATTTTTTATATCTCCACCACATAACTTAGCTCCATTAATCATTAGGGCCTTGCCCATCCTACCAGCTTATCAAAACGAGACAAACGGAGTATTAAAGTTCCTCACTTATTAAAACTATCTGATCAGCTAAGCCTTCACCAGTAGTTTTCTCTACTGCCATAAACTCAACAAAATGTTCTTCAATTTCAGCTGTGTCCTTATTTGTGGTTCGTAGTATGATAGACAGTTGCTCAATCCGAGCGACATCTCGTGTACAAATATCTAGGATGAATTGAATAAATAAACTCTGTTTTTTTAAACAAGAATTTTATTGAACTGTGTTAGTTTTTAAGCGTGCTGAGGCCAATAAGCTCAATTAACTCGTTCTGAATATTTTTTTCCGAGGTACTGATTTCTCACAACAGACTTCTTCATCACTTGATGCAGGTGCTCTCGCAAAGTTGGATTAAATTTGGCAATCAGCTTAACCAAATCTACAAAATTACCACATGATTTTGAGGCTATATTTTCCTGGTGTCCTCTAAAAGACAAATTGTGGGAAGCCAAAAACTGCACGACAGCTAGCATCCTTTCTAAAATATCTTTCCAGCGCTGCTGTTCAGCTCTAATTTGAATTTGAGAAGATGAATCAATAGTTTTTCCACAATCCAATCATTTTTCTAGATTTAACCATTTAAGCATGCAGTCTTTGTGGGCCTTGCTGGTTTCATGAGATTTCAGTGCTCAACTCAAATGTTTCCAGTCATTTATTCCTTCACTTGAACCGAGAGCACTAATGGATTCAAAAGAAAATAAACGGCATGCAAAACAAAAAACACAGTCTTTTGATTCCAAATAAATTAACCATCGCCTTTCTTGTTGTTCCCCATTTACTAATGTTCTACTGTAATGAACATTACTAAAATCACGTCCACTATCATTCTTTGGAAAATTACTGTTGCTGATTCTCACAGGACCGTTCTTAACTATTTTACACAGTTCCTGGTCACTTATCTGTTTTGGCCACAAGTAAGGATCCACTAAATTTATTGAAAGGATTTACTAAATTTATTGCTGATGCGTTTTTGCTAATGTTAGCATCAAGATCCTCTTCGAAAGGAGGCACCGGTGACGGTAGAGATGATGGTGATGGAGGTGTCGGTGGTGACGACAAGTTGGCACCTTTATCTCTTGTGCCACCCTGGCTACTAGGGCCTGCTACTTCAGCTACATCTCTGACACTCATCTTTCCTTGATTTTCCATTGTCTTATC
>JABUQX010067672.1:30000-32980 GCA_015478945.1 Trachelipus rathkii
TATATATATACAAAAAGAGAATAAATCATTATATATATAATGGTGATATTTGTTTAGCAGCGTACAACTATCATCGATCCATATCTCAAAAAACTACAATAGTTTAGCAAGGAAAAACGGAAATACTTGCTGGATATACTGTGCAGAAATTTATTGCGGAAACTGTAAAAAAAATTTTAAATCTCTTATGAAGTCGAAAGTTGAAATAACAATTTATATCTCAAACATTCAATAGCTGCTGCGAAAATGAATCCAATTTTTGGAATCCTTGTAAAATTTTTAGTTAGGTAAAAAATGTAAAAAATAAATAAAGATAAATAAATAAAATAAAATAAATTTTGGCAAATTTTTTTTTTTTTTTTAGGAGCAGGGGAAATATTATTATATTATAATTTTTGTAAAGGTATTACACAAGGCAATGTAGGGGGCTTGAGACGACGGGGAAAACACAGGGGGGACGTTTTCCATACCCGTAGGGGAGGGGCCGGAGAACCCCGCGACGCCCTCCAATACCAAAGAGCGGGTTTTCCGGAGACCCTCCCCGGGGGGGGGAATTAGTCCTACCCGTAGTTCCCGGAGGCCGAGAGACCCGACTCCTACCATCGTTGCGGTATACCCTTGGGGTATTCTCTAGTTAATAAAAAAAAAAGCAAATTTAATAGAAAGTCTTTTTATTTTAAAAACGCGAGTAACCAATAACAGGTCTCTAAATAGGCTCTCTAATCATATTACTTTAATTATTATATATTCTAATAATTATTTCTTTTTATTTTTTAATTTTTTTTTAATTTTCCTATGTAAAATTTTTTCCGAGGATTCCAAAAATGTATTCCATTTCCCTGTTGTAGTTTTTGTAGTTTTTGAGATATATTTTTTTTTTTTTCTTTTTTTTTTTTTTTTTTTGTTTTTTTAGACATTTTCCGCCCTAAAATTGGACCAGCAATTCCAGCAATGTATTCCTTTCTTGTAGCCTTTGTAGTTTTTGAGATATGGATTATGATAGTTGTCGCTCTAACAATTATCACCTATATATACTTATATAATATATATATATAATATACTATATAATATATATATATATATATATATATATATATATAATATTATACTAATATATATATTATATAATATATATATATATATATATATATATTGCCCAGCTCATGCGATATCGGGCGTTAAATCTGTTAGCGCGCGAGGCCCTTATAAGGCGCGGGGCCCTTATAGGGCGCGGGGCCCTTGTAAGGCGCGGGGCCCTTATAAGGCGCGGGGCCCGGGGCGATTGCCCCTGTCGCCCCACCCTAGAGCCGCCACTGCCGAGAATGATTATATCCACCAATTTTTTTTATATCGGAATTAGTAAATTTGTGAAATATTATTATCCTGGTTACAAAATTAAAGTTTGGAGGAAATGTTAACCATTTTTCATACCTTCTAGGTATAAGAAATTAGGAAATTACAATTGTTGCCCAAAGATCAAAAAATATGTGTTACATATCGATATTTCAAATTGTTAATATATTATTTACCCCTATAACTAAAGTTTTCTATAAAAATATTTCATTGTAAGGGTAACTTTTGTTAAATAAAAAAATTTGCATTTATTTCAAAGTAAATCTTTTTATCACCAAAACGTAATAAAAAAAAATACCTCTACCAAAAAGGAAATAAAGTGTTACTGTCGTTAATTTATAAAAGTTGTTTAAGAAATAATATAAAACAAATTTCAATTTAAAAAATAATATTATTTTATTTAATTTAATTAAAACAAATTATTTAACTTAATTATTTAAACAAACAGGTTTTATCATAAAGAAACAAATACTGTTATAAATCAATTATCTAAATGCTGTAAATAAACATTTGACGTCTTTATTAATACAAATATGAATATTATTATAGTAATTTAATTCCTATATTATATATATATATATATAATATTTATATTATATATATATAATATATATATATATATAATATATATATATTATATATATATATATATAATATATATATATATATATATTATATTAATAATATTAATATATATATATAATATTTATTATATATTATATACATCATCATCATCATCAATGCAATCATAATGCATCATCATCATTCTACCCGTTCTTTCCCCAAGACTGGGGGTAAGGTGCGTAAATACGCAGCCGGAAACAGAAAAGTAGTAGAAGAATATGACGCAAGTTGAAAAGAAAGCCCAGCCTTATATACCGCCCCCTTTATAACTTTTAGGGAGAACTCGTCCGGCAGTTCAAGAAAATCGCACCCTAGAGCTTCTGCGATCGCAACGGGACGCGCTCACTATGAATCTCGTAATGTGGGGTTCATTATACCTTGGCCAAGTGGTGCCACAACCATGCCGCCCCTCACAACTCCCCCCCACCACATTCAACGTCTATTTATGCCCTCTCTTCCTCGCGTAACTGTCCAAAACTCCACATTTTCTCTCCTCCAGGCATTCCTTTACTTGACTAAATCCACTTAATATATTTTTCGTCGGTCCCCCAACCGGTCGATTCCCACCACACTCACCACTATACACTCCGTTTACCAACGACTATCATCCATTCCTTTCAGCATGAACAAACCATCTCGATCAACGTCCTTTCATTTATTCTCTATCATTTACCCTTTCTATCACACCACACAGACTCTCTAAAAACTTTCATTCCTACATCTATCACAATTCTCTCACACTAACACTCCTAAGATTGTCCATCTGAAGCACATTGTACTTTAGATCTATACGTCTTATTCCATACCCAAACCATAGTCTCAGCTCATGGGCGTAGGCAGGGGGGTGGGTGCAAGAGGGGGGGGGGGCCAGCTTGCCTCCCGCTACATCTTGGCTCGAAAATAAAATTATGTTTGCCAGAGACGCACGTTTTAGGTTTATTAGTAGATAAAACTGAACAAAATACATCAATTCGATCGATAAATCGAATAGTAATTACTAATT
>JABUQX010067673.1:2500-7500 GCA_015478945.1 Trachelipus rathkii
GCCTTTCTTTCGCCCCAAGTATGACAAAATGTAAATAGTTTTAAATCAATGAAATTACCCTCACTATTATCCTTGTTCTTTGATGAATGCCGGTATCTAAATATGTAAATAGACTAATATTTGAGTGATCAATGAGTTTGCGGAGTTTGTTCTCTATTTTAAAAGTAGATCTATTTTATTTCTTTTCGTTGTAGGAGACTTTAAAGAGTTTCTCTTTCTCCATCAATGTTTTTCATCATTCAAGTTGAAACCACAGATAATAAAGAGCTTCGTTCACTCCCAGACGTTTATCTACGACTACTAGTGTAGATTCATAATATGAAACATCAAAAACTAACTAACCGTATTCATCGGTATGTGGACGATTTTCCAACAAGCAAAATGTATTTATCTTGTTCTCATTCTATTTCTCCTTTCGTGGTCTTTCAAAGCCTTCTCATTAGCATGCTTCTTTGTTCTTCTCTCCTAGAAGATCTCTCTGATTTAATATCTTCAAACTCCTACTCGGAACTGATCATCACTTGCAAGTCTGGCTCAGTGATTGCCAACTCGACTCCTTTTTTTTTTTAAACATTATTATTATTATTATTATTATTATTATTATTATTATTATTATTATTATTATTATTATTATTATTATTATTATTATTATTATTATTATTATTATTATTATTATTATTATTATTATTATTATTATTATTATAGAAAACGTGAATCGCCATTTGTTTTCATGTAATTTTTGCATGATTTCTACAGGTTGCTAGATACCTTCCTAACATTTTCATCAACCTTTCTCAGGACAATTCTAGAATAAAATAAAATTGTCGCTTTTTTCAATAATCCGAGCTTTCTTCCCCTCACGTTGAACATTTTCAGGCATATGACTTTATTTTTTATTAACAATCTTATATTTTAAGAATGATAAAATATTTACAAAAATCATAAATAAGATTAGAAATTATTAGTAAATATGCGAAAATTAAGAATGTGGTGGTTTTTTTTTTTTTTTAGTCTATATGAATTTTGATTCATATACGCCTCTCGCCTATAAAATATCAATAAGAAAAATACTTATCCACAGAGCTCGCACAATAACGTCTAATTTTGACCTCTTTGATGCAGAAATAAAAATCAAACTTTTAATTAACAATGGTTTCCCTCAATATCATATAGATAAAGCGTTGATATATATATATATATATATATATATATATATATATATATATATATATATATATATATATATATATATATATATATATATATATATATATATATATATATATATATATATATATATATATATATATATATATATATATATTTATTATTATTATTATTATTATTATTATTATTATTATTATTATTATTATTATTATTATTATTATTATTATTATTATTATTATTATTATTATTATTTTTATTATTATTATTATTATTATTATTATTATTATTATTATTATTATTATTATTATTATTATTATTATTATTATTATTATTATTATTATTATTATTATTATTATTATTGCCTCTTTTCTACGTTTAAATTAGCAAAGGTTACTAAAAAAAAAATTTCTACTCATACCAAGCATACACTTAAAAGCATTCTTCAATATTAACGGCTGAAAGAAATCTTGAAAAATATTGTTTTCTTCAATCTGCTTAAAAATTTAAGAACATTTCAAAATAAGAATTTTTTTCATTTGTAGAATTAAAATTTTTATTTGTTTTAAACATTTTTTTAACCATTATTATTTTTTTTTTATATTTCAGAAAATGAAAAATGAAAAAGTTCAAGAAATATCCATGTTGCTTCTGTGAAAAGACATTTGGATTGCAGAGTCAATTAGTGGTTCATATTAGACAACATACAGGAGAAAAACCTTTTGAATGTGAACACTGCCATAAAGCATTTGCCAGTCTAAAAGTTCTCAAAGTTCACGAGAGAATACACACTGGAGAAAGGCCGTACAAATGTTCCTTTTGCGAGAAAAGTTTCTCAGCTTACGCAAATTTAGTGGTTCATAAAAGAATTCATACTAATGAGAAACCTTATCAATGCAAACTTTGTAAAAGAGCTTTTGAACACTCCGGAAATCTTAACAGGCATTTTAGGGCTCATATGACCGATTATGGCTTTCGATGTATACTTTGTACAAAATTATTTGCTCAAGAACACGAGATTTTGGAACACACCAAAACTGAACATAAAAATGAATTTTTAAATTATATCATGAGCGATCCGGAATACAAGGATTCACTTCTTAAAGAAAACAAATCTTTCAAAGACAGTAGTATTAGTTCACTTTCTCATTTTCCCAATAATTGTGAAAATAATAATAATATTAACCTTGAAAATAGTAATAATATTAAAAATAATATTACTAGTAGTAATAACAATAATAATAAAGATAAATTATTTATATCGGGTAATAATAACAATGACGTTATAAGCTCTCTAGAAAATATAAATCCTGCTTTGAACGTTAAATCAGAGAATTTTTCTGATGATGACGCGAAATTTCACAAATTGGAAATTTCGGCAGCGGATACACAGAGTTCAGCATCGACTCAGATCAATTCTGATAATAATTATGTAAAAATTGAAACGGTTGAAAGAGATTATCATAAATTTTCTAATGATAATGCAAATTTTAACGTCAAAAATAGTTTTAATAGTTCTTTCTCTAATCACCTAGATTGTATGAAAGTTGAAGAACAAAGTTTTTCTAATGAGAAAATGCAAATGCTCTTTGATCCCCCTCCTCTAATTCCAATAGAAGATGTAGAAAAATTAGAAATGGAATACGAATCAACAAATGAGCATTTTTCTTTTGAAGAAGATAAACTCTCTCTCCAAGAACATTTTAATTCACTAAAACATTATTCAAAATACGAAAGAACATCTTATGAGTCCGAGAAAATGAAACATCCTTTGACCTCGCAAACACAAAACTGTCCTTCTACTTCGTCTTATCATTTAAGTGGTCAATACCACAATTATTCTCAAAGGGAGAAATCAGATGTTCCTGCGGATCAGTCGAGTATGAAGCAGTTTTTAATGTCCGAATTCAAAAAATATGCTTTCAAGAAGAAGGTAGAAAAACTGCTTGTCATTCTGTTTGGAAAAGCAAAGTTGAAAGAATACAAATATCCTCAAAAAAGCTGTGAGCAGGTAATAAATTTACATTATTTTATATTCTTATTAGTTAAAAGTCTTTTAAACCTCATTTGTACTTTAAAAGAAATTTAACTTAATTCAAGTATAAAATGTTTAAATTAATTATTATTTTCATTTAATCGATAAAATTATTTTTAATATCAGAATATATCAAAATCTAAAATAAAATAAAAAAATAACGGATTATATGCATTCCTCTGAGTGACTGTTCTATTTATGCAAAATGTTATTTATGAAAAAGCATCTTTTTTTTTGTATTTTAGGGCTGAACATGGGTATCGAAACATACAATAAACCTACAGTAAAATTATTTCTAATATTTTTGTTTAAAAATTTTTTAACTTGAAACTTTGCTACGAGTTAAAAGGTAACTGTAGTATTATATTCTAAGATCAGAAAACATTAATTAACTATTTTATTACACCTCAATTTAAAACAAAAATACGGATTATGTATTGAAAAGATTATTAAAAACACAAAAAAAATAGTTATTAATATTTTATATGAATAGTTTATTTTCCGGCCACAACCAAGATAATTTTCCCATTATTCGGTACTTCTTCTTCTGGAAAGGTGATCTAATCGATCGCACTATCGCCTTAGCTTATAATAAGTAGCTTTGATGTTCACCTCTTAGAACGTATCCGTTCTAAGACGGTGATATCAATCGCACCGATTGAGAATACATCCAAAAACTAAATTTTACAAACTGGTATCACTGTGATGTTTGCTGCTTGGAGACAGATCTGTTTTTAAGTGAACAAACTCATATGTCACATTAAAATTAAGAAAAAAAATAAAAATAAAAAATAATATAAAAAATTTAAATTGCCCCTTTATATAGAACAAGTATAACTAAAGTCTTTTAATTATCTCTGTGTTTGCTTGTCTTATTTATTTTTTTCAATCACAGTGCTTTGATTTTAATTAAATTAATTAAATAATTTATTAAATTAGATTTTGAGCAATATATATTTAAGTTTCTTATGAACTTCAATCTGGTTATTTGTTTATCAGCCAAGTGTTCCATTAAAATATAGATTCTTAAAGATCTTTGCTGACCTTTTCTGCAGATCTCGATATGGAAGTCTTTTAAGCTCTTGATTCCTGGAACACATCCCGACTCTCGGAGTCTTAGCAATTTGTAGTAGTCTTGTGCAAATGATAATCGATTCATCATAATATGATGTCATTGTTCAAATCAATCATAATCGTCATTTACTTTTAAAACGCGATTTCACATCATTCGTCATTGGATGTGTACAATTTGTCCAAAGAACGCAGTCTACTGTTTAGTAAATAAGATAGAGCACTGCACAAGGAGATCATGGCATAATTTTTTTTTTTTTTTTTTTTTTTTTTTTTTTTAGAGATAAAAGTTTTAATTAGCTTATTTCAAATCATCGTACTGGTAAGCATGGCAAACCCTCTCATTATTTATATGGAAGGTCTTCAAGAAGAGTTTGGAAATCCTGAGTGATAAGTGATTATTCAAAAAATACTTGATGACTGGAGTGAAATTATAAATTGCATTATGATAGGTTAGTAATTTATAATATAAAATAAACATAACGGAAGCCATATTAACGAAATGGAGAATTACAAATTTTGTTTGAAGAGGTCAAAAGATTTTAATTTTAGTAAAAGGTAATATATAGTAACAAAATATAATTTTCATCTAAATTAAAATAAAATTATGACCTTTTATTTTAATTTTATTACTTTTTTTTTTATCTTTCTACCCAACGCTCTATTCGGTCAGCTAAATTCTCTGCATTCTCTTTAGATAAAATATTCAAATATTTTAATTAAAATTTAC
>JABUQX010067673.1:12500-25000 GCA_015478945.1 Trachelipus rathkii
GTAGAATTTGTTTTTTCCTCTCATTTCGTGTTGCGAATTTTCCTCGCTCTACTTTGTCGAATTCATTCCCAAAAGTTTATAATTGTAACTAATTTTCATAATAATTTGCAAAGAATTAATGTTAGATTCTTTATTGTTTAATTATGATTTTTATTTATACAATCTTTATAATATATATATATATATATATATATAATATATATATATATATATATATATATATATATATATATATATATATATATATATATATATATATATATAAATATAAAAAATATATATACAAAATATATTAAATATATATATATATATATATATTATATATATATGGGGGTGAGTCATAGTTATTGTGCAGATTTCTATAGAAGCTATGCTGATATTTCAATGTTGTCTGGAGCCTTGGTGCTACTTTTCATCCTTAAATTACGATACCCGGATTATAGAAGTTGGATCAGCTTTATACGACAACGATATGGCCAAGACACCATAGGTTCTATTAGACACTTGGAGGATCTTCATTTCAAACGCGAAAAGCGAAGGCTGGATCTTGAATTTTTAAGAACGTGTAAGGCTTATAACGTTATTCCTAAGTTTATTAGATTCAAGCTTTTTACTAAGAGACTTTATAATAGCAATGTGTATCGAGGATTCCAATTTAAATTATTAAACAAAGAGATAACCTATAAATTTAAAGAACACAAGCGTATAGCTTCACAATATCGAACCTGCCTTGATACTTTGCGTAATAAGTTATCATTTATTGACTTTGTATTTGTTACTAATAAATTATCAGTACTCGTAGCACGACGAGTGAAACTTTGAAACAAAACCATACAGCAAAGCTAAATGCATTAAATTTGCATTATGATGATTCTTTGCTAAATTCAGATAGATTTGTTTTTAATTTTTCATCAAAGATTTTATTAATTAATGAGAAAAGATTGTTGGGTCTAGGTTTAAATTTTTGTTTACCTTGTTATAATATAAGTTTCGTAAAATATTTTGGGGCTTTTGAAAATTTGTTGCTTTCACTGAAGAAGTTTGAACCTCATAAATCAGATTTTAAAACAGTTACTCTTAAAATAAAACAGATTGCCCATAAACATTTTTACAGATTTAACCCTGCTAAAGTTTTTTCTGTTTTGATTACAAAGTTCGATTTTACTACTCTAAAAGCAATTAGACAGGATTATTCTATTATTAAATGTAAGCCTGATAAGGATAGAGGTTTTTGTTGTCCTGAATAAAACAGATTACTTTGATAAAATCAATCTCATTCTTTCCGATAATACCAAGTTTCATAAGATTACAAATAAATCTCCTATAAATTTATCACTCACTTTAGAAGATAAAATTAATCGATTTTTAAGAAAGCTACTAAAAAGTGAAAAAATAAGTAAAACCACATTTAATGACATCTATGCGCACGGCTCTTCCCCTGGAGTTTTATATGGTCTACCTAAAGTTCACAAAGATAACGTCCCAATTAGACTAACCCTGACAGCCTACAACACACACAACTATAATTTAGCTAAATTTTTGGTCCCGTTTCTATCCCCGTTCACAATCAATGAATATACAATAAAAAATTCGTACCAATTCAAAGACTGGCTCTCCAATTTAAATTTACACTCATTTTTTATGACCAGCTTTGATGTAGAATCTCTTTACACCAACATTCCTGTAGCTGATGCCGTGAATATTTTGCTAAACAATATTTTCGATTCTGTTACCCATTTTCACGGTTTTGACAAAAAAGAGTTTGGAACCCTTTTAAGACTAGCCACTCAAGATACCTATTTTTTCTTTGATCACTCCTTGTATGAACAAACTAATTCTTTGGCGATGGGATCTCCTTTGAGTGCCATCCTAGCTAATGCTTATCTCATGCACTATGAACAACTTTGGTTAAATAATTGTCCCCCCTCTTTTAAACCATCTTTTTACAAACGATTTATGGATGACACATTCTTGCTGTTTACGGATAAAAATAAGATTCACAACTTTTTTACCTATATAAATTCCCAATTACCAAACATCATTTTCACCCGTGAAGATGAAGTTGACAGCACACTCCCTTTTTTGGACTTCCTTATTAAGAAAACAACCACAGATTTTACCATGTCCATATTTAGAAAGAAAACTTTCACTGGCTTGGGTCTAAACTTCTTCAGCCACATTCCGCTATCATATAAATGCAATAGTATTAAAACTTTACTGTTCAGAGCTTTTCATTTAACATCCACTTACACACTTATGCACAATGAATTTCGTTTTTTATTGAACTTTTTTGGATCTAATTTTTTTCCCCATTCTCTAGTTTATAAATACATTAATAAGTTTCTGGATTCTAGGTTTAACCCTCCCTCTCTTACAGTCTCAGTTCCTAAATTAAAACTATATCTTTCTTTGTCTTTCTATGAACACATTCACATTAAACTTTCTAAAGACCTTTCTCATTTTCTTTTTAATACTTTCCCTCAACTTGATACCAAATTAATTTTCAATTCTCACATAAAATAGCATCTTTCTGTAACCACAAGGAAAAGACCCCTGCTGCTCTCCAAGCCTCTGTCATTTATAAATTTAGCTGTGGTGGCTGCGATGCCTCCTATGTTGGTAGCACTCAGCGCCAACTCGCTGTCAGAGTGGATGAGCATAGAGGTATTTCCACACGCACAAATTTATTACTCAATAGCCCTTCTCATTCATCCATACGTGATCATGCACACACACTCGATCATCCTTTTAATTTCACTAAATTTTCTTAATTGTTCAAACGAAGATGTCTAATTAAACCAAACCTACACATTCTAAGAATCTCTTCTAAAATCGCAGAATTAACCTACATTATAGAAACCAGCTGATGGGGACCTGTTAAAAGCATTGTTACGTATCCAGACTAGGATTATAATAACCACTCGAGCAAGAACAGTCTTGTGTATTACAATGTACAGTTATTTTCGATTGCTTCGTTTGTATATTAATCCTTGTAGTGTTGATATTCCTTCTGAGTACGATTCTCCGATGTTATTTTGTTTTTCAAGTATTTAATATTCCATGTGTTTTTTTATTTGTATATCTATTCATATCTTTTATTTACTGTGATGATTATTTATCTAATATTTTATTTTATTTTATTTTTTTGGTTCCCATTTAGTGTAAATTTCATTTATTTCATTTATCTATTTTATTATTGTTATCGAATTTTTTGTGCCTAAGTTTATTCTGAATTTGAGTTTCCGGCTCCACTTGTTAATAAAGAAATCAACAGGGTTGGGGATTTTTTGGATTTTTTGAGAAAAAAATCAATTTTTTGATTTTTTTGATTTTTTTGATTTTTTGAGAATCGTGACGTCACGCGAAATATATTTGTAAACAAAACTTTTTTTTTAAGTTCGATTAAGTATTATTTTTTAACCCTAGGCCGCTAATATCTGAGTTAAAATATTAAAATACGGGCTTATAGTCCTATGACACAATGAACAACAACACTAAAGAGTGTTATTTTGTAATAATGATAATATATTACACTCAGAAATAAAAGAACATGTTTAAAACATGATCTTTTGTTGACATTTTATAATGTAGAAATTTGAAACAGAGTAGCCTTGCTATGATATTATTATTCTAATTTTTTATTTCTATTGAAATTAAATCACTTAAATATCTAAAAAAATTAAAAAATATATATAAAAAAGCAAAAAATCAAATAGAGTAAAAAATCATGATTTTTTGGAGCAAAAAATCAAGTGAAAAAATCAGTTGAAAAAATCAATTGATTTTTTCCGTGCCATCCCTGGAAATCAATGATTGTTTAAATAGAATAAATGATAACTGTAGACATTTTATTTTACTGAAAAAAAAAAAAAGTTTTGTTGCATTCAAACAATTTAATTTATGTATAACTTTTCATATTGTAGTCGCACTAGTTCAAAAATATATATATTTTTTCTTGTTATTCCCAGCCTGATGATGGAAACTGACAAGCTTTCCGAAACGTTGTTTTGACCTATTTCAATAAAGATTTTCCAATGTTGTCTAGAGCCTGTGTGCTACTTTTCATCCTTAAATTACGATCCCCGGATTGTATAAGTTGGATCAGCTTTATACGACAACGATATGGCCAATACACCATAGGTTGTATTAGACACTTAGAGGATCTTCATTTCAAACGCGAAAAGCGGAGGCTGGATCTTGAATTTTTAAGAACGTGTAAGGCTTATAACGTTATTCCTAAGTTTATTAGATTCAAGCTTTTTACTAAGAGACTTTATGATAGCAATGTTTATCGAGGATTCCAATTTAAATTATTAAACAAAGAGATAACCTATAAATTTAAAGAACACAAGCGTATAGCTTCACAATATCGAACCTGCCTTGATACTTTGCGTAATAAGTTATCATTTATTGACTTTGTATTTGTTACTAATAAGTTATCAGTACTCGTAGCACGACGAGTGAAACTTTGTAAGCAAAACCATACAGCAAAGCTAAATGCATTGGATTTGCATTATGATGATTCTATGCTAAATTCAGATAGATTTATTTTTAATTTTTCATCAAAGATTTTATCAATTAATGAGAAAAGATTGTTGGGCCTAGGTTTAAATTTTAGTCTACCTTGTTATAGTATAAGTTTCGTAAAATATTTTGGGGCTTTTGAAAATTTGTTACTTTCACTGAAGAAGTTTGAACCTCGTAAATCAGATTTTAAAACAGTTACGCTTAAAATAAAACAAATTGCCCATAAACATTTTTACAGATTTAACCCTGCTAAAGTTTTTTCTTTTTTGATTACAAAGTCCTATTTTACTACTCTAAAAGCAATTAGACAGGACGATTCCATTATTATAAGTAAGCATGATAAGGGTAGAGGCGTTGTTCTTCTGAATAAAACAGATTACTTTGATAAAATAAATATCATTCTTTCCGATACTACCAAGTTTCATAAGGTTACAAATAAATCTCCTATAAATTTATCACTCAATTTAGAAGATAAAATTAATCGATTTTTAAGAAAGCTACTAAAAAGTGAAAAAATAAGTAAAACCAAGTTTAATGACATCTATGCGCACGGCTCTTCCCCTGGAGTTTTATATGGTCTACCTAAAGTTCACAAAGATAACGTCCCAATTAGACCAATCCTGACAGCCTACAACACACACAACTATAATTTAGCTAAATTTTTGGTCCCGTTTCTATCCCCGTTCACAATCAATGAATATACAATAAAAAATTCGTACCAATTCAAAGACTGGCTCTCCAATTTAAATTTACACTCATTTTTTATGACTAGCTTTGATGTAGAATCTCTTTACACCAACATTCCTGTAGCTGATGCCGTCAATATTTTGCTAAACAATATTTTCGATTCTGTTACCCATTTTCACGGTTTTGACAAAAAAGAGTTTGGAACCCTTTTAAGACTAGCCACTCAAGATACCTATTTTTTCTTTGATCACTCCTTGTATGAACAAACTAATTCTTTGGCGATGGGATCTCCTTTGAGTGCCATCCTAGCTAATGCTTATCTTATGCACTATGAACAACTTTGGCTAAACAATTGTCCCCCCTCCTTTAAACCATCTTTTTACAAACGTTTTATGGATGACACATTCTTGCTGTTTACGGATAAAAATAAGATTCACAACTTTTTTACCTATATAAATTCCCAATTACCAAACATCATTTTCACCCGTGAAGATGAAGTTGACAGCACACTCCCTTTTTTGGACTTGCTTATTAAGAAAACAACCACAGATTTTACCACGTCCATATTTAGAAAGAAAACTTTCACTGGCTTGGGTCTAAACTTCTTCAGCCACATTCCGCTATCATATAAATGCAATAGTATTAAAACTTTACTGTTCAGAGCTTTTCATTTAACATCCACTTACACACTTATGCACAATGACTGTAGATATTTTATTTTACTGAAAAAAAATTTTTTTCCCCATTCTCTAGTTTATAAATACATTAATAAGTTTCTGGATTCTAGGTTTAACCCTCCCTCTCTTACAGCCTCAGTTCCTAAATTAAAACTATATCTTTCTTTGCCTTTCTATGAACACATTCACATTAAACTTTCTAAAGACCTTTCTCATTTTCTTTTTAATACTTTCCCTCAACTTGATACCAAATTAATTTTCAATTCTTCACATAAAATAGCATCTTTCTGTAACCACAAGGAAAAGACCCCTGCTGCTCTCCAAGCCTCTGTCATTTATAAATTTAGCTGTGGTGGCTGCGATGCCTCCTATGTTGGTAGTACTCAGCGCCAACTCGCTGTCAGAGTGGATGAGCATAGAGGTATTTCCACACGTACAAATTTATTACTCAATAGCCCTTCTCATTCATCCATACGTGATCATGCACACACACTCGATCACCCTTTTAATTTCACTAATTTTTCTATATTGTCTCAAACGACGACTTCAATAACCAACTTGCACATTCTAGAATCTCTCCACATCGCAGAAATTAAACCCTCTTTAAACTGTGATGGCGGACCTGTTAAGTTGTTACTACTCTGACCAGTCTGTATTAATGAAGTTTTTGCCGATGACTTTGTTGTTTTAATCCTTGAGTGTTATATTTCTAGTAAGTTTCTTTATTTTGTTTTCAAGTGTTTTCATGTGTTTTTTTTTTTTTTTTTTTTTTTGAGTTACCCATTTAGTGTAAATTTCATTTATTATTTAATTATCTATTTATTATTGTTATCGAATTTTTGTGCCTAAGTTTATTCTGAAGATTTGAGTTTCCGGCTCCGCTTGTTAATAAAGAAATCAATGATTGTTTAAATAGGATAAATGATAACTGTAGACATTTTATTTTACTGAAAAAAAAATTTTTTTGTTTATTCCAAACATTTAATTTATGTATAACTTTTCATATTGTAGTCCACTAGTTCAAAAATATATATATTTTTTCTTGTTATTCCCAGCCTGATGATGGAAACTGACAAGCTTTCCGAAACGTTGTTTTAACCTATTTCAATAAAGATTTTCCAATGTTGTCTGGAGCCTTGGTGCTACTTTTCATCCTTAAATATATATATATATATATATATATATATATATATATATATATATATATATATATATATATATATATATATATATATATATATATATATAAAAGTAAACAAACACAAAACAAAAAATATTAATGTGACCATACTATCGTATCGAACCAAACTTTTATTAAACATAAATCTTTTTTCTTATATCATTTTTTTTTTTTTTTTACCTTTCACATATATTAAAACGGTACCTTTCCAAAAGAAAAATTCTCCCAAACTTTCATCGATACTGTAATGAAAAACAAACGTTTTACAGCGCATTTCCAACAGTCTTCACAAAGACTAGAATCTCTGAAATTATGCAAAAATTTGTTCCAGAAAAAAAGCCTCTCAAACTTAGCGAGTCGACTCGAATTGCTGTTTAAGGTGAGAATATTTGTGTCTCCTTTTTAAACTAGGTCAAGAAAAAGGACCGAAGAAAGAGGGAATAGGAAAAGCAGATAAATAAAGAAAAGAATATAAAAGAAAGATACTAAAAATGGATAAAAATTTTTATATATAAAAGATACGAAATGTGGTTGCAGCTTTAAAATAAGTGGCATCTGACGTGCTACTTATATATATATATATATATATATATATATATATATATATATATAAGTATATATATATATATATATATATATATATGAATATATATATATATATATATATATATATATATATATATATATATATATATATATATATATATATATATATATAGATATATATATATATATAAATATATATATATGTTATATAGAGTATATATATATACATACATATTATATTATATTACATATATTGTTACATATATTATAGTTATTATTATTATTATTATTATTGGTTGTTGTTGTTATAATATATATTATTATATATATTATACATATTATATTATTATTATTATTATTGTTATTATATATTATTATATTATATTATTATTATATATTATTATATATATATTATTATTATTACATTATATTATATTATTATTATTATTATTATTATTATTATTATTATTATTATTATTATTATTATTATTATTATACATATATATTATTGTTATATATATATATATATTATTATTATTATTATTAAACATATACATATTATTATTATTATATACATGAGTTATATATATATATATTATTATATATATATACATATTATATATATATATATACATATTATAGTTATATTAAATATATTATATATACATATATTATATATATGTATAATTATATATATATTATTATTGGTTATTATTATATTATTATTAATATTATATATATTAGTTATTATATATATATATATATTATATAATATATATTATTATATATATATTATTACATATAAGTATATTATACATATATATACATATATATATATATATTATATATATATATATATATATATATATATGTTGTTATATATATATATATATATTATTATTATATTACGGGTATATAATATTATATATATTGTTAGCTATGAAGAAGAAGCACATATATATATATATTATTAGCATATATTGTATTAATAATAATAATATATATACATATATATATATGTATATATTATTACATATATATATATATATAGTTAAATATAGCATATATACATACATACATATTTATATAAATATATATTATTAATACATATTATATATATATATATGGTACATATATTTACAGATATTATTATTATTATTGGTTATTATTATTACATATATATATTATTGTTATTATTATTATTATATATTATTATTATTATGTTATTATTATTATTATATATATATTTGGTATTATATATTATATATATTATTATTATTATTGAATATATATTATTATTATTATTATTATTATATATATACATATTATTATTATTAATAAATATATATTATACATATTATTATTATATATATACATATATTATTATTATTATTATTATGTTATTATATATTATTATTATTATTATTATTTATATTATTATTATTATTATTATTATTATTATATATATTATATTATTATTTCATATTATTAATATATAAATATATACATATACATTACATATATATATATATATATTTATATATATATATATATGATATATAAAGATATATTATTATTATATATGAGAGAGGCATATATTATTATTATTATTATGTTATTTTATATATTTTATTATGGTATATATTATTATTATATTATATTATTATTATACATACATATACATATTTATATTACATTATTATTTATTATTATTATTATTACATATATTATATATATATTATTATATTATATTATTATTATTACATATATACATATATTATTATTATATATATATAAATATATATATATATATATATATATATTATATATATATATATATATATATATATATTATTATTATTATATATATATATATTATTATTATTATTATTATTATTATTATTACACATATTATTATTATTATTATATATATATTACATATATATTATATATATAAAATATTAAAATATCTTCTAACAAATCGGGGTGGGGAGGTTGAGTTCGCACCCTAA
Organism: Trachelipus rathkii; assembly: GCA_015478945.1. Lineage (NCBI taxonomy): Eukaryota > Metazoa > Arthropoda > Malacostraca > Isopoda > Trachelipodidae > Trachelipus > Trachelipus rathkii. The sequence goes on from JABUQX010067673.1 coordinate 22,130, forward strand.
AATGACGCAACAGTAGTTTTTGTCAATAATCCCCCTCCTGTTTTAATGAAATGGGTTTTGCGCTAAGAAAACATCATCGAACAGATTATTATTATTATATATTTATGAAATTTTTGAAATCACGAAAAAGGAAAGAGAAAACTAAATAGCGGATAAATGTTCAGTCCGTAATAAAAAAAATTTTTTTTCCAATAAGTACCACATTTTCGATTTCTTGCTTGAGCTTTTTGTGGACAAGAAATCCAATGTTTTTATATATACATATTACTATTATATTATACATATATATATATATATATAGCATATATATATATGGCTGTATATATATATATATATGAGACATAGCATATATTATATATATGTTAGATATATATATATATAGAGCATATATATACATATTATATATACATATATATATATATATATATAGCAGTATAGAGGCAGAGTTATATATATATATATATATATATATATATATATATATATATATATATATATATATATATATATATATATATATATATATATATATATATATATATTATATATATATATATATATATATATATATATATATATATATATATATATATATATATATATATATATATTGTGGGAGAACCACCTAATTATGAACGAAGGGTATGTCATTAAAAATATTGCGAGAGCAGGTAGATTGTATTTAGACTTTCTCACAAACGGAACGTGAAATGGAGGAAGAAAAATTGAAGGAGGATCGAGTTTATTGTGAATGGAGAAAGGTGTTTATAGGAAGAAAGTAAGAAAAAGATTGTTCCCGAAATGGTAAGATGGAATTTAATTGATTTTATTTATTTAATAGTTTGTTTTTTAAAGATAAAGAAAGAATAGATTTTAATTTTGTATATTTTAGGGAACTAGTTTACCCCGGTTGCTGAGAACTTTGCCAAGAATTTATAATTGGTTTCAAGAAGAAGGTTTGCCTCAGTTACTTGTGTCCAGACGAGTCTTGCGAGCGAAAATATGGAATTATTTGGATTGAAAATTTATCCCGATGAGACGCCAAAATTTTGAAAGGTTATTTTGTGCATTGTTAAATTCAACCGATAAGTGAGTTTTTTTTCCGTTATTACGATAACTATTAAAGTGATTACTTGGCTTGATTGAGAATAGTTCTCATCTCTTATTAAACATTGTTTAGCGTTTGCTAAAAAATAAATATAACTAAGTCAATGAGTGTGACAGCGAGGGTAAGTCTCGTTTAGAATTTGAGTTTTCTTTTAGTAACTTTGTGTTTCTGCCTTTAGAAATTTATAAACATTTACTGGTTTAACCAGGAGTAAATACGATGGTGGAAAGCATATAAAAGATCGATAGGTTTCGTAAATTTAAAAGTTTCCTACTGACGTATTAAAATCGAATGAAATTATTTGTTAAAATATCTTTTATTATTCTATAAGTTAAAGTTGCCCAAGAAGAATAATTCTGTTTCCAAGGTCCTGTCTGCTGGAATGATCCCGTCTTCCGAACTCTGTTGTTGCATCTATTTACTAATAAAGATTTAGTTAGTTTGTAAAAAGTGTAGGTTTAGTTTTTATTAATATTGCAATAGGAGTTTCGTGTTTATTATATATGTTAAAAATTAAGTTTGTGTTTTAATCCTCCTCTTTCCATTTGCAAATTTGGGAGTTTAAAGGTTACTTAACGGACGATGGTTGGTCCGGTAATATTGGTGGCTTGTAGAGTGCGGACGAACTCTTGTAGATATTTTTTTTTTGATTTGCAATCATGGAAAGAGGGAGAGAGGGAGGGGGATAGACCCTTTTCAATAGATGGCGAAGAGGGAATTTTTTTCTTTTTAAGTTTACTTTGTAAACTTGGAAGGGGAGTTGTGTGGGAGAACCACCTAATTATGAACGAAGGGTATGTCATTAAAAATATTGCGAGAGCAGGTAGATTGTATTTAGACTTTCTCACAAACGGAACGTGAAATGGAGGAAGAAAAATTGAAGGAGGATCGAGTTTATTGTGAATGGAGAAAGGTGTTTATAGGAAGAAAGTAAGAAAAAGATTGTTCCCGAAATGGTAAGATGGAATTTAATTGATTTTATTTATTTAATAGTTTGTTTTTTAAAGATAAAGAAAGAATAGATTTTAATTTTGTATATTTTAGGGAACTAGTTTACCCCGGTTGCTGAGAACTTTGCCAAGAATTTATAATTGGTTTCAAGAAGAAGGTTTGCCTCAGTTACTTGTGTCCAGACGAGTCTTGCGAGCGAAAATATGGAATTATTTGGATTGAAAATTTATCCCGATGAGACGCCAAAATTTTGAAAGGTTATTTTGTGCATTGTTAAATTCAACCGATAAGTGAGTTTTTTTTCCGTTATTACGATAACTATTAAAGTGATTACTTGGCTTGATTGAGAATAGTTCTCATCTCTTATTAAACATTGTTTAGCGTTTGCTAAAAAATAAATATAACTAAGTCAATGAGTGTGACAGCGAGGGTAAGTCTCGTTTAGAATTTGAGTTTTCTTTTAGTAACTTTGTGTTTCTGCCTTTAGAAATTTATAAACATTTACTGGTTTAACCAGGAGTAAATACGATGGTGGAAAGCATATAAAAGATCGATAGGTTTCGTAAATTTAAAAGTTTCCTACTGACGTATTAAAATCGAATGAAATTATTTGTTAAAATATCTTTTATTATTCTATAAGTTAAAGTTGCCCAAGAAGAATAATTCTGTTTCCAAGGTCCTGTCTGCTGGAATGATCCCGTCTTCCGAACTCTGTTGTTGCATCTATTTACTAATAAAGATTTAGTTAGTTTGTAAAAAGTGTAGGTTTAGTTTTTATTAATATTGCAATAGGAGTTTCGTGTTTATTATAT
>JABUQX010067673.1:35000-56287 GCA_015478945.1 Trachelipus rathkii
AAGAATTATTATACCATGTTTTATATATGTTTGCCTTAAACTCATATTTTTGAAAGAATTCTGGCTATATAATAAATTTTTTTAAGGGAGGAATGAGTCTTCATTAATTGGTCAATTTATCACGTCCGTTTACCCTGCTTTGATGCAATTATGGCCATTTGTGTCACTTGATATTTAGAAGAATTTTGGCAACTTACCTGACTTTTTCCAAGGCTTTCCTGAGCTTACAAATGAAGGGAATCTCTGAAAGTAGGAGAGTGTATTTAAAATATTTACTGTGTCTGTAAATAGAAGTTTCTTTTCTATTCAGCTGGTATTGTGTATTTATATTGGCAGTTAAGCTCTTTCAGTAACTCACACATCCATACATAAATACACAAACACACACACACACACATACACACACACACACACGCACATATAAACAAATATATATATATATATATATATATATATATATATATATATATATATATATATATATATATATATATATATATATATATATATATATATATATATATATATATAAACAAATACAAAACAAAACACATTAAAGTTGTTACCATACTATCGTATCGAAACAAACTTTTATTAAAGAGAATTCTTTTTTTCCTTTTCTATTTTTTTTTACCCTTCACATATATTAAAACGATACCTTACAAAGAGAACAAAAATTTCTCCCAAACTTGCATCGATACTATAATGAAAAACAAACGTTTTACAGCGCATTTCCAACAGTCTTCACAAAGATCTTCAGAATCTCGAAATTATGCAAAACTTTGTTCCAGAAAAAAAGCCTCTCAAACTTAGCGAGTCGACTCGAATTACTGTTTAAGGTGAGAATATTTGTGTCTCCTTTTTAAACTAGGTCAAGAAAAAGGACCGAAGAAAGAGGGAATAGGAAAAGCAGATAAATTAAGAAAAGGAAATAAAAGAAAGATACTCAAAATGGATAAAAATATTTATATATAAAAGATACGAAATGTGGTTGTAGCTTTAAAATAAGTGGCATCTGACGTGCTATATATATATATATATATATATATATATATATATATATATATATATATATATATATATATATATATATATATATATATATATATATATATATATTTATATATATATATATGTATAATATATCTGGCTAATAACATGTATATATATATAATGTAATAATAATAATAACATGTATATGTATATATATATAATATGTATAGACATATAATAATAATAATATAATAATATATATATATATATATATATAATATAACAATAATAATAATATAATATATATAATAATAATAATAATAATATAATACTTTTTAACATATAATATATGTATATAATAATATATATATATATAATATAATATATAATAATATATGTATATATATATATATAATAATAATAATAATATGTATGTAATAATAATAATAATAATAATATATATGAAATAATAATAATATGTATAATAATAACCAATAATAATAACATAATATAACTCTATATATATATATATCAATAATATAATAATAATAATATAATAATAATATAAATATATAGTATAATATGTAGTATGTATATATATGTAATATGTAATATGTAATATGTAATATGTAATATGTAATATGTAATATATATGAAATATCCTTCAACAACAATATATAGCATAATAATAATATGTAATAATAATGTAATGTATAATATCTTCTTCAATATTTGTGCTATATATAATAATAATAGCGCATGTATAATATATCTCTTCTTCTTATGTAATATATATGTATGTATGTAATATAATATATGTATATTTATAATATATATATAATAATAATATATGTATATATATATTTACCATGTAATAATATAACTAGGCCCTTCAATAACAATAATAATAATAATAATAATATTAATAATAATAATATATAATAATATAACATATAATAATATATATATATATATATATATATATATATAATATATATAATATATATTTATATATATATATATAATATATATATAATATGTAATAATAATATATAATAATGTATGTATATGTATATATCTTTCAACAGCTGCATATGTGTAATGGCTACTAATATAACAACAATATGTAAATAATATATAATAATGTGTAATATGTATATATATATGCTATGCTAATATGTATATATATAATATAATAATATATATATGTAATAATATAATAATAATAATAATATGTAATAATAATATATATAATAATAATATATATAATAATAATAATAAAAATGTTAAGCTTAATAATGTAATAATAATAATAATAATAATAATAATATACTATAGAACATAAATGGAAATGTATGTATAATATGCTATAATATAATAATATATATATATAATAATAATAATAATAATAATATAATAATAATAATAACAACAATAATAATAATAATAATAATAATAATAATAATAATAATAATATATATATTATAATATAATAATAATATGTATATATATATATAATATAACTTATATAAATATATATATATAACTATATCTTATATATATATATATATATATATATATATATATATATATATATATATATATATATATATATATATATATATATATATATTTATATATATATATATATATATTTAAACTTCTTTAACGTAACGTGCTTAATCCTTCTCAGATGGTAACACGGGGGACCACAGGAAATCGAACTTAAAGGCCGGCTATCCCAAACCAGCGTCGCAGACGAGTTTTAATTCTTGCCCCTAGGAAGATAAAACTCAGACTTCTACGCGGAGGATTGAACCAGCGTCCTCTCGCGCGAGAGTCGGCGTCAACCTCCTGCGCCACGAGGCGTTATATATATATATGCTCACATATATATATATATGCTATGTACTATATATAACTTTATATAGATATATATATATATGATATCTGTATTTTTATGTATATATCTTAATATATGTATATGTATATATGTATATAGAGATATTTAGTGTATGAATAACATGATAAAATATGTATATGTATTCGTTAAATGTAATGATAACAATATATGTAAACCTATAATAATAATATATATATAATAGCATGTAATAATATGCTCTTTCATATATATATCTTAACAACAATAATAATAATAATATATATATAATAATAATATATATAATAATATATATGTATATATATATGTATATATATATATAATAATAAATATATATACTCATATATATATATATATATATATAATATCTAACTAATATATATATATATGTAATAATATATATATATATATATATATTGCTTATCGTGGCGATGAGGTTGACTCGCCTACTCAAAGGCAGAAGGGACGCTGGTTCAATCCGTGTTGCTAGTCGAAGTTTACTGCTTCCTGAAGTTGCTAATTAAAACTCGGCTGCGAAATAAGATGTGGCGACAGGCTTTTGATAGCCAGCAGCAAAGTTTAGCTATGGTCTGTATTTCTGAGAAAGGTGATAAAGCACGTCAAAAGGAAGTTTTTCACATAATAATAATAATAATAATAATAATAATAATAATAATAATAATAATAATAATAATAATAATAATAATAATAATAATATTAATAATAATAATAATAATAATAATAATAATAATAATAATAATAATAATAATAATAATAATAATAATAATAATAATAATACTGCTAATAATAATAATAATTATAATAATAATAATAATAATAATAATAATAATAATAATAATAATAATAATAATAATAATAATAATAATAATAATAATAATAATAATAATAATAATAATAATAATAATAATAATTAACAGGTTTTACCAAGGGTTTCAATATTTTAATCAAATGTAACATTCATTTTTCCTCATTAAAGTGGAAACATATTTCATACCTCCCTTTGAACGTATCAAACTATCAAATTCCTTGTCAGTACGAAGACGGTACTAAGACATATATTTTTTGAGTAAGATTAACTAATTATTTTGCTCAGCGTTAGTTGGTTTAAGTTTTCAAATGTTTGTGCGTGTATTTCGAGCAACAACATAAACTGCAGCAAAACAAAATAATTGAAACACTAACTTTGTTGTCACTCTAGAATGTTAATTTTAATTGAAAGCTCTTTACGATGTTTATATTACTAGTTTTAAAACGAGCATTTATATATATATATATATATATATATATATATATATATATATATATATATATATATATATATATATATATATATATATATAAATATTTATATATATATATATATATATATATATATACATAAACACCCTAGATAATCAACATTATTAACAAATAATGAAGAATTCGTCGTTCCATCGACAACAGACGATGTGGATCAATTTGATTGATAGGTTGATATAAGTAAATAAAATGAAGGAGAAATTCAAACTTCAGGCCCAAGATTATTTGTATTCTTAGGTTAAGCATAAAATTTCAGAAAGAAAATTGTGTAAATTGAAGATTTCAAGACTCGTTCGAACAGATTAGCTTTATGATGGGGATTATTAACAGTAGGTTCATTAGAAAGAAGAGTAGGAAAGACTAATTTACAAAAGTTATTTGAATTATTTTTAGAAAAGGAGTGAAATTTTTGTCAGCAGGAGAATCAAGGAGGTAAGCCAATTTTGGTTTAGATAATGGACGCCTAATGCATCGAATAATTTCCCTGGAACTATTCCGGAATAAATGAAAATCAATAAGAATGAGAGGGAAAGAAGTTTTCTGCATGCACTCGGGCAGAAAGAGTCGAAGTTTTAATTCAAAGGATAATTCAGTCGGAAATTAAACGCACATGAATAGTGGCGAAAGCTACCGAAAATATAAAAAAAAGTTCTAAAATAAATTAAGGCACACATAATTTACTATTTGAACTTGGTAAAGGACTCGGTTGAATTTGTCCGAGACTGTCTTCAGGTTAAAAAAAATTGAACGATGCCGAGTTCGAGCCATAGACCAAAAAAATTGGACGATTCCCTGACTCAGCACCTTACTAATATTTTATATATATATATATATATATATATATATATATATATATATATATATATATATATATATATATAACTATATATATATATATATATATATATATATATATATATATATGCTAGCACGAGTTAACATTATAGAAACGATTGATCTTTTACAAATTTCATAATGTTACGATAAAATTCTCTTATTTTTTTGAGATTTTTGGTCAAATGAATTAGAAAGAGAGAGAAAATATTACATAATAGTTTCCAGTCGGTACAAATGGAAACAAAATTAATACTGCAGAATAATCGCAGTTAAATAACGCTATTTTCAATCAATTAAAGAGTTTCCGTCAGTGCTCAAATACAATAACTGAAATTGTGATGTTTGAATTTAGCCAAAAAAATTGTTTATATTTTTGCCTTTGGTATATGTTAGTTACATTTTGATGTTGACAAAGGCAGGAAAACTTACACTTTACGTATAAATAAAGTGAGACTGTTTTAAGTTATTTTAAACATATATATATATATATATAATAAATATATATATATATATATACTCTCATATATATATATATATATATATATATATATATATATATATATATATATATATATGTAGATGGAAGTCCTTTACCTGTGTTTTACAATTTTCTGCAAATAAGTAATATAAAGTAACATAATATGCTAATATCTTCTTCTATCTTCTTTCTTTCATAAATGTAATGTAATATATGTATATATATATAATAATAATAATAATAATAATAATATATATAATAATATATATATAATAATAATATAATATGTTTATATATATATGTATATGTGTATAATATATATATCTTCTTATATATATATATTAATATATAATAATAATAATAAGCATAATAATAATAACAATAATATGTATAATATGTATAATAATAATATATATATATAAATATATATATAATAATAATATAATATAATGTATAATATATGTATAATAATAATAATAATAATAATAATAATAATAATAATATATAATAATATATCAATAATATATATATATATATATGTATGTAATATGTATAATAATATATATATATAATTTATATATATAATATATGTTGTAATAATAATTAATAATGTAATGTGTCATGTATGTAATAAGATGTATTTATGTCTATTAGTATGTATATATGTATATAATAATAATATATAATAACTATATATATATATATATATATAATATAATATGTAATAATAATAATAATAACTAATATAATAATATATATATATATATATATAATATAATATAATAATATAAATGAAATAATAATATAATAATATAATATAATAATAATAATAATAATAATAATAATAACTATAATATAATATAATATAACTATATATATATAATAATAATATATATATATATATAATAATATGTATAATATAAAAATAATAAATAATATGCTAATACAGAATATAACCAATATATATGCTATATCTTTCTTCTTTCTTTCTAATAATATAATATAATAATAATAATAATATATATATGTAATAATAATAATATAATAATAATAATAATATCAATAATAATAATATGTAATAATAATAATAATAACCAATAATATTCTTCTGCTATATATATATATATATTAGAAGGGCCTTTTATATGTCTTACTCGGGTTGTACACCCACAATTTTCCTTGTTCCATGGAACAGTGATTGTTTTTAATAATTGGAGGTTGGGATCACGTGCCTGATCGCTGTAAAAGTTGGAGGCCAGTGCGTTTGTTCGGTCGTTCTTTCAAGCTCCTCCTACCACCAAGCTCTTGGAGTCAGTCTTCTCTTTTCAGCGGTATTGTTAACTACGAGTGCAATTATGGCGTCCTAATTTGAAAGTGTTGATAAAAAATTACTTATTGGCATTGAATTTCATTCAATTACTGATAGCAAACTTCCATCAACGCAAGCACTATCGGTGTTATTCTATAATATGCGGACGGTTAAATTGTCACTTCGTGACAGTGCTAACTTTGTTTTGCGTGAATGCCTTATTTTTTGGGAGAAAGCAAGGATTCCGACGAGAGCTACCTCATTGCATAGACAAACTTATGAAGTTGTGCTCTCATTGGCGCAATCTATAAAAAAAATGCCGGCCGTTCGTCAGACACTCAGAAAGAAAAAAAATTTAAATTTACAACGGATTTGAATATTTATTTGATATAGCTCATTCTAATAATGCTCTGGACATTATGAAAATTGAAGAAGAAAGAAAATTTTTACTCAGTCAAAGAGAGCCTGGTGAAGGGGATGTTTTGGGGGAGTCGATATGAAGCTATCAAAGCGTGAAGAAAGGGCATTATTGAGATTGACTGCTCATGAAAACAGAAGGACGAAGGCTCAATGTAGTTCTGAGATCTCTGCCAGTTGCATGGATACATCAGGAGAATCGTCAGGTATGGAGGATTTAGAGGATATTTCTGGTCAACCAGGCCTTATACAAACATTTACCCATTGTTTTTCTTGAGGAAAACAGAGAAATTGGGCAGATTGATTTAGTGTAAAAGAGAAGAACCTGTACGTGGACGGAAATGTTTTTTAACTCCAAAATTAACAGCTGTACTCGATCGGTGCCACACTAGTCGAGAAATGCGTTTTTATTCTCAAAGCAGCTCCTGAGTTTTAGGGCACAATGTAGATGAATGCAATCAATCGAAATACGATTCAGAGATATCGGGAGAAGTTTCGTAAAACGAATGGTATTAAGATTAAGATTTTATTTAAGACAAATGAACCCACTTTTGTATATCCGTTCATTGGAATGGTAAATTGCTACCAGCTTTAAATGTGAGAGATTTAAAAAGTCCTACCTTCATCTGTGCTATAATTTAAAGATCAAGAAAAAATTGCTTGGGGTTCCTAAATTAGAAAATTCCACAGGGAAGGAACAAGCTATGACTGTCTGGAACGCTCTGGTAGATTGGGGATTGGAAGATAAGACTCAAATTCTGTGTTGTGACACAACCAGTTCAAACACTGTCGTATCAGCGGTGCCATACTTTTCATAGCAGCAGTATGGCAGATCGAGAGGATGAACAATTTTCCCTGATCGGCACCACATGTACGAATTAGTGTACGAATGTTTTTTGAAAATGAGTTACACAGTGACAGTGGTCATGATGTTGTTTTCTTTAAGATCATCAGAGAAAAATGGTGATTAATTTTGGAAAAGAAAATTATATGAATGGGCAAAAATACTTGAACGAAATATGTAGTGAAAGCGACATACTGTGCAATGTGAATCATTTTAATAATGCACTGAAAATGAGAAATTAAGGCACGATTATCGTGAGCTCGTTGAATTATGTATAATTTCCATTGGACGAACCTCAGACTCGAAAATCAAAATCAGGCCACCAGGAGTTTACATCATGCTCGATGGATGGCAAAGGCCATTTACTCATTTAAAATGTTTTTATTTAGAGAACAGTTGTCTTTAAAAGATCTGATGTGAATGGTCTGAAGAACATTTGTTTGTTTCCGATAACGGTATATGTTAAAGCATGATTGGAGAGTTCATCGGCTGTTGGTGCCCCTTTTTAATGAGTTATTTTTTACCAAACGGTACAAAAATATGAAAGTGCATATAATAAAGGATTTCAAACAGTGATTTGAAGAAATTTTTGTAATTCACCTGTCGGTTATTTTTAAATGGAAGAGTCAACGTTTTTAGCGATTTGTGATACAAATTCAATACTGCATCCAAAAACCGCAATCATAGTGAAATTTTGCAACGGGAAACACTTTAATACGGTGAAAGAAATGTAGTTGATCCTATAGAAATCCCAATCTTTAGGTAAGATTTCAACTTCAGCACTATCTTTAATTAAGCCATAATTTGTTAGTTAGTATAATGACGAAATCAGTTGGTATCAATTATCACAATTTTAACAATGTATTCTAATAAATGTCCAAATTACGTAATTCACAATGTAGACAATTCAAATAATTAGTTCATTGTTTGTTTTTCTTTCAGATAAAGCAATAGAAGACTTCATTTCAAAGAAAAGTTTAACTTTATTAACAAAACTGGATGTCGACATTAGCTTTCTGAAATTGAATCCTGATCACTGGGATAAAGACGAATCGTATTTACATGCACAAGAAACTTTTCGGAATCATTGTCTTGTAAATGATACAGCTGAAAGAGGAGTGAAATTGATACAGGAATTCAATAGGCTCCTAACTTCGAATGAAGAGCAGAAGCAATTTTTTCTACAATGTGTTGAAGACCACCGAAAGAATTTCCCGGACTGCAAAAAGGCTACTCTTAAACAAAAACTTAAATAAATATATTTTCAAATGTTCCTTGTCATGTCTCATATGCCTTTTTAAAGATCCTATGTCGTAATTTTATATCAAATTCATATATTTTGTAATATAAGTAATGCATATACAACTGATAATAATAATAATATTTAGGACATTATTCTAAATCTTCAATCTAGCCCGATGAGGCAAGGGTTATCATTTATATGTTGGACTAATATATTTGGTATACTCGAACATTTATGCTAATTAATGAACAAATTAAGGTGTGTGATGCACCATTAAAAAGTTGTTTATTCTTTACCCTATTAATAAGGGCCAGGTCTATATATATACTATTATAATATTACTACTATATAATATATATAATAATCGTATATATATATATTCTATATATATATATTTAATATATATATATATATATATATATATATATATACTTTACTAATATATATATATATATATACTATATTATATATATATATACTATAAATTATATATATATAATACTAATAATATATACTATATATTATATTATATAATATATATAAATACTATTATATGATATTATAATAATATATATATACTATCATATATAGTATAGTATATATATATTTATATATTATATATATATATAATATTAATATTTAATATAATTTATGTCCTATTATTATTAATATTGAATTATTATTATTATTACAGACACTATATTCCTCTCGACTTAGCGGGTGAAAGCAAAATCTCAGAGTGTAGTGGTATCGGACAAGACTTCCCATATGGTCAATACATATTCCTTCTCATCTCGCCCTCACCCACTTCCTCCAATTCCTTTCTATCTCTCGCCAACACCCTACCTTCCTCCACCCTCATCCTTCTCTCTTCCAGCATTTCCTTTATTCCATCCATCCAACTTCTTCTTGGTCTCCCCCTTACCTCTTGGTCACTGTCCTATTCCCCTTCGTTCTCCAAAGCTTCTCCTCTAACCACGCGCTCTGCTCTCTCTTCTCTCAGATGTCCAAACCATCTTAACATTCACATACTCCGCTCTTAACTCGACACAACCATTTTCAATCACATCGTTCTTCTTATACCCTATCCTAATCCTCTCTCTATTTACTAACCCCACCATACGCTATCTCAACCCATATAAATTCATCTGAAAACACCTCCAATTTTCTTCTTCAGGACTAGCATTCCCCCTTGTTTGCACGCAACACGCAAGATATAGTACGCTTGGACACAAATTTTTTCAAACCATGCATACACTTATACATTAAGTTTAGTAGATAAATCCCCCCTTTCCATTAATTCCGCTGCGCAAACCACTCAATGCTTACTCATTCTTCTCCCTCTCTCTGTGGATAATATCTCTTCCTGTATTCCCTCCTTCCATTACCAAAATCGCATCCCTAAATATCTGAAACCCTTTACTTCTTCTATAATACTACACCTTCTACTCTAATCTCTAACCCCCATTCCCCTCCATCTGATTTCTTCCTCTCAAACACTACACTTTTACTTACTCTGGACTTTCGTGCATCATTCAGATCTCTTTATATACTGCTCTCAAGAAACTCCTTCACAAATACGCTCTGCGATCGCCATATCCAGCCCTTCTGAGTCCTTCGCCACCAACGGTAGGTATCATCCCGCAAAATAGTATCATGTTCACTTCCCAACTATCACCCCTATCCATCAAATTCCACCCCTCTCCCCTTCCTCATCATTCCTCTGCAAACACCTTCATAAATAAGTGTGAAAAAGCCACGGTGACATCTACACATCCCTGTCTCCAAACCTTCTCTCACTCCAAACATCTCACTCCTTCCCTCCTAATCACTGTTCTCACACACATTCTGCTATTCCTGTAAAAGGCCCGGCCCTAATCCCTTTACCTAATTTACCCCCTACTCAATGTTCCTTCAGCACCCTCCATAATTCCCTTCCTCTTCACTCTTATCATATTTGCTTTCTCAGATCATTAAAAACACCCAGTACACTTTCCCTCCTTTCTATACCTTCTCCACAAGGCATCTTCATTGTGAACTTATCCACCACACCCCCTCTCATCTAGACTTTCCTCTTCGCTTCTTTCCCCCTCTCTCTCCATTCGTTAGATCTCTTACCCTCTGCGAGATTTAGCCTCTTCTCCCAAACACTTTCCCTACTACACTCTCAAAAGACAAATACCTCTATATTACCACATCATCATGATCCCTTTGCCCGTTTTTATAATGGGAAACCAAACAACATTCCTCCCAATCCTGTTCTGGAAACCTCTTCCTTTCCTTCAACATTAAATTATACAACCTGTACAAGCCATTCCTCTACCCCTCTGCCTCCCATCTGTAACATTCCCATACTCACACCATCTAGACCCTGGACTTTCCTTTTTTTCCTTTAGATAACGCCCTAATATTTCTTCCATTTGTATTTCCATATCTCCTTCCGTCCCTCTTCACCCCCATATCCCACCTCTGCCAAATCACTCCTCATACTGCTCCGACACTATTTCTATCAATAATCTCGAAAATATTTCCACCCCATCTGTCCGTGTGCCTCCAATATGCGCTCCCTCCTATCTACTTCACCATCCCCTCCCCTTTAACGTCCTCTCTCCTAACCCCTCCTTCTTCTTTCTTATTTTTATTACTTTTCCTCTCCAGGAAGTATTCCATTTCTCCCTGTTTTCAAGAGAATTTTCTGTCGACTTTTCTACACCCATTCATTATTTTGCTATTTCTCTTCGGCCTCTCCACCGACCCTTCGTTATTACGCTTCACTCTAACCCCTTCTAGCTATTCCTCCCAGTTTTACCCGTATCTTCCTATCCCCAACCCATTTCCACAAAGTAGACCTCTTTTTTCGCATCTCTACTCGTTTCCCGGTTAGCGTCTCACTCAGATAGGATGAATCCTACGAACTATGACATTGGTAGAAGTTTGACATTCATCCTTTGATTTCGGAACCCTGAGGACTACCAGAAAAAAAGAAAAACAGCTACCTGTTAAGGCCGCAAATCCAGATTTTGGCTGGCGTGCGGCTGATCCCTCATTTATAGCCCCACCTTAAAAATGGGAATAACAATTACGGAACAAATAAAACAACAATATTTTCAGCCGCCCATGTTTGCTATATTATTATAAACACACCGAAATATAAAGCTTTTTTGCGCCTCCTAAATCTAATTTTCTACTTTCGCTGCCCCCGCTAGTTTTTATCTCTCTTTTTCTGTTTCTGATATTGTCATTCATTCATTTGTAATTGTTTGTCTGTACTTCTGACAGTCATTTCTGTCCAGAATTTTCCTAATTTTCAAAAACCCATGTTTTTGACATTTCTTCCGGCGTCATCAACTTCCAGAACTGTTTTTTAGCGCTCTGGAACGGCTTTTCTGCTACTCGAGCATTAACTCTAAAATCAGGACAAGATTAACATATGAATTGAAGGAGAAAATCCGTGCAGATGCATATATAGATAGGTATATTTTCCTTTATCTCAACTATATAATATATTATAGTGTATATTATATGATACAAAAGATAAACTTCTCGATTTTTTATTATCTATATATGATATATTTTACTTACGTGTGTATATACTATATAGTAATACTATATCGCAGCGTTATTGTATATCGTGAGAAAAACGTTAGAACACTCATATAAAATCGCTCCCTCCCTCTCTAGAATCCGACTCTATTATATGCTTTACATTTTTGATATGTCAAAATATCACGAGAAGATAGTAGAAGAGATACCTGCCGCTAATAACAGTATATATACTTTAGCTTTTTATATTATGACTGTTGTTCATCGTAGCTGCAAAACTATATACCGAAGGAAGGGTACTCAATCCATTTTGCCGGTTAAGAAGATAGTAATTAAGAAATTGTGTGTAGTATGAGTGGAAGAATAGAATAATCTTTTTTCCTATATTTTATCTTCAGTTTCACTATTAAAACTGTGTAGCGCAGTACTGTCAATGTTATATTTGTCCACCCCAAATCTTTGCAACCCCCCCCCCGACCTAAAAATGGACCATTAAAATTCCCTCTAATTTTCATGCTAATTTTCGATAGGAATACAGAACACAAAACTGTAGCTTTTTCTGACCACTAAAAACGGTCGTTTTCGAGTGTTTTCCTTTGTCTGTAGTCATTCTTTCAAGAAGTGTGATTTTTGTACGAAAACCTTATGTTAGTTTGACATTGTCTCGCCTTCATCAACTTTTTTACAATTTATTTTCGATAGATGGACGTTCATATTATTTCGATACATATTACGTGTTGATGGTCTGCATTATATACCCTACCAAAATGTCAGCCATACTCGAGTATTAGTTTTGTTGATTGTTTTGTAAACAATTTAGCTCTTATCACTCAAAATTAATAATAAAAACCCACTTTCATTTGTGTGTCTCGTATTAAAATTATTATATATGACGATAAACATTTTTTTTCTTCCTCATGCGATTCTGGACTAATACTAGCAAAATTAAGGCAAAGATTATATGGCCTAAGACTTAAAAGAAAGATAGGAGATGCTAGCCAAATTTTTTATCTCCGTTGATTAAATTTCTTTGTATATGGCCAGTAGTTTTTTAGGATATATGGTATCTCATGCGAATGTGCTCCATATTTGTATATCTACTCAAACGATATATTTCTTCACACGTACAATTTGAAAT
Source organism: Trachelipus rathkii (assembly GCA_015478945.1). NCBI lineage: Eukaryota > Metazoa > Arthropoda > Malacostraca > Isopoda > Trachelipodidae > Trachelipus > Trachelipus rathkii. The sequence goes on from JABUQX010067673.1 coordinate 49,023, forward strand.
TTTGTCGTTTGAGTGTACAAAACAAATTATTTACTCGAGCTAAAAGATGTATCTTGCCAGCCCGAACTAATAACAAAGCGCATGAAAAATAACTTTTGTCCGTTGATTTTTGCGTATCCAAGTATGTAAAAAGATTACTCTCAAAAATAATTATTCACTTTATCCTCTAATAAGAGAGATATGTTTGTTTTGGGAAAAGTGAATTATGTTTTGCTCTATTTTCGCTTGATTAGCACAAACCTCAAAAAACGATAAATCCCATAAGCTCAGTCCATACACTTCTTCGTGAGTCTTATATAGTCGGTCGGATGCATTCTTTGGACTTAGATTAATTTTTTGTATACTCAAAAGAAAAAATTAAAGATAAACTTTTCATCTCTCCAATAATATGTGCCGAATCATAACTGTCATGCTCCTGATAATATGATCTCATCCCATAGCAATGATACGTTTCAAGTTTGAAGATGTGAGATAAAGGTAACAAAAATGATATTCCGACAAATTTTCTCTCTCACTCTGTTAAAAGTATGCGAAAATAAAACCGTGGGATATTTGAATATTGTGATCAACATTTGACAAAAAGCTGACAAGAAATTTGAGATATATAATATCAAAAAAAAAACTATACAGTTTGGATTTTTGTAAATTCTTGTAAGGTAATGGACCCACAGTATGAGCCATAAATATCAAACTTTAGACAGTCTCATGTGCAGGAAAAACAAATTGTAGAAGTTTAAGCCAAAAAATGTCAAAACAATTAGTTTGGAGACAATGGAGTACATTATTCCCCGAACCGCGAAAGCGTATGTCTTACAGACATTCAGTAAAGAAACGTCCAAAACGAAAAACGTGTTTAGAGCTTATCTCAGTTTTTCTTTTCCCATCAAGACTTGGCTGCAAAATTTAATAATTTCTATGTGGTCCATTTTTTTTGTAGTTATGTGAAAATTTGGGGGCTCCGACCCGAAAAGAGCAATCAGTTGGACCTGCGACCATATTATTGCACGTAGAATATATTTATATTATCCTTTTTTAAGTAGTGGAGGTATTTAGCTGGAATAATAATGTGGGAGCAGGCCCCACAGCCAAAAATTGGATATTACTTATATGCCTATATACCTTAGATAAGTAAGTGAGTTGTATATTAATTCCATACTCACTTAATAATACCTATATAGATATATATTATTTTGGAAAGATGTGACTACCCCTTGTATACTAAATTTCATAAATATATGATAACTATACTATATGGCTTGGTGTAGTATCTTAGTCATAAGACATTATTATATTTACCATATTGTGTAACTATATGATGACAATATTACCTCAAGGCCGTAGGTTACTAAATAGGTGATATAAGATAATACCTATTATTTACCATAGTTTTTGTAATTATATTTAATTATTCTCACCATCTTATAATTAAAGTTCTATAGTATTTGTCAAGAATGATTCCTATGGCTTACTTTATTAATTTAATAGTACTACTTTATACACTATAATACTATAATTATATAAATAGAATATATTCTCCTAAAGCCCCGCCATTTGGATAAAAGGACATACAACACGTTTGGTTACGGCCCCTCATAATATACTAATATGATATATTAATAATATATATATAATATATAATATAAGATAGTAATATATATAATTTAGTGATTACTATTATATAATAAGAACTAGTCTATGTTGTGAATAATCATAGTCAATCACTTGATCAATATATATATTATTATATCTATAAACAGGGATAATCATCATCATTCACCCCCCCTTCTCTCCCCTCCCCCAGCCCTGGTCGGGCGGGTAAGGTGGCCATCAGCATTGCGATTGCAAATACCAGAAAAGTTTAAGCCAGCATTCGTAAAAAATAGTGAACGAAAAGTCCTAATAAAGAAAGGCCCAGTACTATTCACGCCTAAAAAAATATTATCCTCAATTTTAATTTCAACATATCTGTGTTGTCAAGTTTTTTGCTGAGAGATCGCGTCGCTCTCGACTAGTTACAGCACAGCATTCGGCGCCATCCTAGAGCTTCACGGGGCCGTTGACGGACCCTCACCATGCATCTCGCCACACTAGTGAGGTTATACCCCATGTGATAGCCCAGGTGGGCTAAGATACGTTTAAAGCCCCTACACGAATTACCCCGTATTCAATTTCGCACTCTCGCTCGCACCTTTTCTCGCCCTAATTAGATCTTGGCCAGACTCGAGATCGATCTTTACATTACTCATCACAACGCGATCATTTGCCAATCTAACTGAGTCAGAGCACCAACGTTATTACCTAATCGCCATCTACCTACCAGATTACGCTCTTCGTCGCATCATGACTTTTCCTCAGTATATCAGGCTTCACATCTACCTCCCTAAAGGGAAGCCAGCATCACCCTATACGATTTTGCATATAAAACCGAGAATACCGACTGAGATCAGTCAATCTTTTCCACATGAACCCAAGCCATCGTAACCGTTACTTTCACTATGATTCTTCTCACGTTTTTATTCGCTTTCTTTCGCAGACATCCACATAGACTCCTCTAATACGTTTATTCCCGTTATGTTTACCCATTCTTCTCACACCTAACACGCCATAAGATTCTCCCCAATTACTGAGCCATGGAAATATGTGGTAAACATATCGTTAACTGCTATGTAACCTCTTATTCTTAGATACCATTTCTTTGAGTCTCGAACTAGAGGGCAACCATTATATCATACTATAGTAACGAGATTCTTACGTCACAAAAATACCTCATATATATAATTTTCGACATCATAACGTAAGTATTCGAATTTAGAATAGGTCTAAAAGTAGGATAGTAATCATTAGTATCTTTGTAGATTATGAATATATGTATATACTCTTATTTAGACTAGCTCAATAAACCTCATATTTAGCTGAAATCCAATTTGATAACGATTATATTTTGTACTCATACTTAATGATCTCATAGAATAGATATACTAGGTAATCCCTGTATGATGCATTTTAGCGTAAGAAGAGAACTTTCAGAAAGTTGTTGGCGCCGAAGCGTCCAGTGCAGTGTTCGCAATTATTCGTATGCGGACCTGAAGTTTCACTAGACCGGATGAGATATGTCTCCAAGAAATCAAATAACAGATCCATATTATTTCAAAGTTCGATTATTATTTTACCACACAAGATCTTTCACATTATTGCAGGTAATAATAATAAAGTATATAAATAAAAAGCTATATTGTATCTTTCATTTGTACTTTTTTACATAACAAATACAAATATAATATATACTAGCAATAAATGAATTAGATAAAACATACTCAATTTAACCTACGTATTCTTGACTAAAAAGGTCAACATCTCTTCTAATTGAGAGGGATTATTTAATACGTATTTATTTATTACTATACGTACGATATATATATATAAATCGCGGCGTTTTTTAGCGAGTCGGTCTTGAGAAGAAATTATGATTCCCATTCTATACCACATGCGAAGCGCGGTGAGTGCGCGAGAGCGTGGGAATTACTATTTAATATAGGTAATCTCTATAACTGATTTCTCCGAGACACAAGTATGCAAGTATTGCGTGGAGTGCATCTTAAGAGTTAAATTGTTTATGTATACTTTTGCTCCGCCCCAGTATTATACGAATATGTAATAGTGTGTCCACAATCTATTCAGCCCATCAAAGATTGCCAGCAGAATATGCTTTCGCATTTGATAGATGAGTAAACATAACTACCACTAATCCCTGCTCTCTAACAGATTTGGAGATCGCTAGAGACGACGGCTATTTTGTGACACTTATGTTTTTCCTCGGTATCTTAAAGGCTCAGGAGACTTTAATAGAATTCGTTCCAAAATTCGGACTCTTATGTAATATATATTAACTTAAATGTACTAAAGAAATTTAATTAGGAACTTCAATTATATTATTTTCAGCTAATTTATAGAAGTGTAATCAGACAACTTGAAATTTTAGCTTTGTTCTGTACTCAGCAGATTAACGGTCAACTGATGCCAGTTGTAAAATAAGTTGCTCTCCTATATTCCATTAGTAACTCACTTATGGTGAATATGCATCTGGTATATATAATCGGTATGTTTATTGGAACCTAAATTTAAAACCAAATAAAAATAGAGTAAGAGCAAATATGTCAAAATCTAACAGTTTTCTTTGATAAAAAATGATATTTTATTCTTTCTGACTTTTCGAAATGTTATGCCCATTACGATAAGGGTTGATAGAATATATTATTATATTTAATTTACTAATCGATTGATTATATATTATTGTTATTAAAAGTAAATGTAATTCTCTCAATTAAAATCTCGTACTGTGATTGCAAAACTCTGGAACATACTCTTTGTGATTCATTAATATCGTCGGATATATATTTGGTAATGGCATATGCTAGATATCATTCATTATCAGCATAGCAATATATTATAACTTGATCAATAGACAATAATATTCCACTCAAATTGTTATTTAGTTTAATTTTGATAAGTGATTAATGAGATCCTATCTAAATAATCCGTATTAAATTATTATATGGAATTCATAATTTATAATTATTATTTACCTATATTTTTTTGGAAAATTACCTCGTGTTTTCGTTATCTATGTAATATTTATATACACATTATTATGTCTTTATATTGCATAATATTAATTTTTAGTATCATTATTACTTTAATCCTATTCTCCATTTTCCTATGTGATTATTATTAAGTTCTTATACTCATATATTATTAGTATATTACTTTTACATATCCTCACTCTCCCTAAATTATATTTTCTTGCTTTAGAATATGTGAATTATAAATTTCCGTCTTCAATTATTTAATCTATAGTCGTCAATTTAATTCATTTGGAACTGGGAAGAAATGAACAAGAGAGGAAGAATAGATGTCATAGAAACCTTTGATACTCAAAATTATTTGATGTAGATCCTAGACCGGTTTGATCCGACTAAACCTCGGAACATTAATCAGAGTGATGTCAAGTGTATACTAACAAGATAATCTGAAATATATTCTTTTAGCATCTTAAGCATCTTACAAAAAGTGTAATAAAAGTGTACAGAGATGTAGACTTGTTTACATTCATGTCTTGCTCGACAGTATCTCATATTATATTTTAAAACTAAGTCTACAACTGGTGAATTATATTTGATCTTGATTTCTTAGTATCATATGTGCATGTACTTGCTCTCTGCCATGTATAGTTTAACTGTAAAGTAAGCCTCAGCTATTTCGAGCGCCTTTTCAGTTTTGGGGCTATGCTACTGCATGGAGAAGGATCAAAACATTGGACTAGCAATGTAAATTTTAAATGATATTACTGAGAAGACGACAAAATATCGATTGGATACAGTTGCTGCGCTTTTCTTGCTCATGAGAATTGAAATGTATAGTAGTAGTTTAACTGTGTGACACGATTAAAAACTCTCTCTTTTGTGTTGTCTGTATGTGGCCACATCTTATATCTGTATAATTTCTTTTATTTCAAGATCGTCGTAACCAGAGTTGTAATTATGGATCTCTTTAGTACGATTTGCAGCCCATAGAAACAGCACGATATTATGCGTTTTATATATTATCTGCAACATATCGAGTTATTCCCTGAATTTAATGTGGCAATACCTAGTTTGATAGACTCAGCAGGGTAAGAATTTATTCTGTTGTTAATTGGTCCATATTGAGGATTAGTGTTTAATATTTGATTTATCTTATTTTATTATTTAACTTATTAATATATTTGTTAGTTTTATAAATATTTATCATTTATTTCCATACAATGTTCTAGTTTTATGCCGTTCTTTATATATATAATATTATATATAAATATATTAAATTGTTGAGGGCGTTAATAATGCGTACTAGTAGGCTATTTATTATTCACATATCTTTATTACGATAAGTGTTATTTTGCATTATGAAAGTTTTAAAATAAAATTAATGCTTTCTAAGATGAATTATTTTTATTAATTGTTCACTTGTTTATTTTTAAAGATGTTTCGTGATTATAGTGATTTTGTTTATATATTTATAGTACTCTCAGTTAAATTTGAAGGTGGGTTACAGTTAATCTAGGTTGTCTGTTTTAATTACTTTTAACTTCAGCATCAAATGACTCTCAATCCGAGCACAATTTATAAACCCTATTAAAATATCGATTATTCGATTAATCGAATAATATTTTTTATATATACTTCTTGGAATAAGTAGAGTTGTTATAATAGTGAACTAAGATCACGATTTATCAAGTTTGAGTATTATTAGTAACATGTTAAGTTATGCCTTGTGGAAAAAAATGATTCCTAATCACTTCAAATTAATTTTTCGATTCTTAATATATCCTCAAAAATTAAGAATATTTAATAATAATAATATATATATAAGCTCTATAAAATTTTAAGCTGCCCCCCCCTGGCTTGGAAGCTAGCTCACATGTATCATATATATATATATTATTATATATATATACTATGATGATAGTGATTTCATTAATAATATATATGATATATATATTATATATATATTAATATATATAATTATATATATATTAAATAATATATATATGAATAGCTAAATGCAAGTTTAAAGCTTAAAAACATAAACAGTCAGTTTAGATTGCATGTAATTGTTTCACATTTTGGGAGGGCCAAAACCCATTTATAACAATTTAAAAAATAATTTCAGATAATAATGTTGCGATAATTGATTAAGCTTGTTATTGCATTTATTACAAAATTAAGCAAAGCAGATTCTAATTAACGTTTTAATTCTTTATCTTATATTGATAGATATCTTACCTATTATAGAAGAGTGAATATAAAAAGTATACTTATTATCTTATAAATTATTTATCAGATTTTGAATATTATATATATTAACATATACAAATTACTCAACTATTTAAATATATTATACTTAAACTCACATAATTTAAGCTTTATGAATAAGCTATATTGATCGTGATTTGGTTCACTTTACATAATGTTCAAGAGAAGGTTTTTTTATATGATGATTTAGCCGCTTACTATAATAAATAGCAAATAGATGATTATAGATTTGTGAAAGTAATATAGATACAGCATATTTTACTAAGTCTGTATGTAATAGTAGTTTATATTAATATTTAGTAATTCTCTCTCTATTAGCCTTAGCCTCTCATTACCTCTCTATCCTTCTCTCTCCCCTATTATTCCTCTTTCATTCCTCCTCTCTATTCTTCTCGTACTTTCCTTCTCTCTTTCTCC
>JABUQX010067674.1:5000-21259 GCA_015478945.1 Trachelipus rathkii
ATATGTGCTGTAGCCTTGTTGCATACCTAATATCATGGCAACTATTTTCAAGTCACTGCATATTTAACACTTATGCCCACTATATTTGATTATGTTCAGCATATTTTTCAAAATATCATATGACTCTTTAGTCATACTTACATAAGCAACTAGAACAGAAGGTATTATATTGCCATTGTGGAGGAGCGAACTCTCTTTACACTCTATAATGAGATATCTACTAAAGGTCTTCACTCCTGTGGCTCATATGGGAAGTTCTATTTATTTTAGCTGATATATGATATATTGTTATATAGTGTATTGCCTTGAGAAGAGTACTAATAGTAAGTAGTTGTGAATATATATTGAGATTTTTACTTATCACTAATATATGTCTCACTTTAATTATATATACTAATAGCTAGTATATTATACTAATGGAGAACTTTTTGAATGAAAACTACTATTTTAAACTTTTATTGAATCATTTCTTGCGCCTCAGGACATGTTTTCGTTTCACTATGCGGACTTAAAAACAAACTAAAGCCTAGAAAAAAAAAAAAAAATAAAATATAATGACATATATTAAATGTTTGATTTCGAAAATAGCAAGAGAATTTATTCGACAAAAAAAAATTGTGATAAAATGAGAGAGGAATAAAGTTGAAGGCGACCTCATAAAATATGTATATCCTCGTAGTCCGTGTGATCGTATCTCCCGTTTACTTTGTTTCAGGCAATAAGCATTGCCTATTAATTTGATAATCTATTGCTCGGTTTGAGCTAAGTCTCTACTACGACTCTTGTTGTAGTATGCTGTTGTTATGAAGTGTGGTTGTGCTTTGCGTGTGCTGCGCTGTGGTATAACAATGAGTAATTTTTGTTTGAGTCGATTCATCTTATATCTTCTACATTTCTATTGAGCATGCAGAGTAATATTTATATATAAAAGCATATTGGCACCTATAAACGCAAAAGTTGAGTTATAAAAAAACACTGTCATATACTCAAGATAGTAAGGTATCTTATTATATATAAATTTAGACTACCTTAAGCCGCATTCCACAACATAAACTTCTCATTATCTATGCCACGTGGAGAATATATGTACTATCTTTGAATGATGCCTACACTATCACTATAAATCTATCTACGTAGTTATATTAATATTAGGATAATATCGCTAGCTATAGGTTCGGAGGGCGAAATATTCTAGCATACTACATCACTAATATCAACTAATAAGTATCTACTTTCAAAATAGCAAGTAAGCTTAGCATGAATGATCCTGCAAAGAAAGATGTATATACTTCGACAGGCGAATGGTTTTTAGCTTGCTTTAACTTACTATATATACTTATATATTCAAAAGGAAAGAGCGTATCTAATGATATTACATCATATTGATACTAGTTATATCAGTAATACGTAGACGTAACTATTCCGTAACTGAGAGTGAACAATACGTATCGCTATCAATACTCACTATACTAATATAATCTATAATATATATAATTATATATATATATATACTATATAGTGATATATATATATATAGTTATATATATTGGAAACAAGAGTAAAGAATACTTTCGGTTACGCTCTCACTAAATATTCATACTGCTCAAAAATGTACTTCTATTACGAATCAAGATTCCTATCTTTCATCGGTGTTATTTTGCTCCGTTATTGTTCCTGCTTGATTAGGTTATATAATATAGTAGCGCGTGCGCTATATATATCATATAATAACTATATATATATATATATTATATAATATATATATCATATTATATATCCTATACTTATAACTATTATGATATTTTATATATATACTATACATATATTATATATATATATATTATATATATATATATATATATAAACTATATATTAACTGGTATCATATATAGTATATATATATATATATAATATCTACTGATATATATATACTATTACTTTACCTGTAGAGGTATTATTTTAGAATATCCTATATATATACTGATATACACCCCTCCATGGTATGGCTTAGTAACGCCCTCACTAATCATTATTAAGTAGAGCTGTTTACTGTGATAACTATGTACTGGAGTCGACATCACCTATAGCTTATACTATCTGATGGAGATGGACATGCATTTTACTTCTATATAGTATACTACTATACTCTAGGAGATAACGCCACGTTACTAAGACTATCATATATAATATATTGTAGATGAGTTTTATTATCAATACTACTGGTATATATACTATTTGATGTACTCTACCTATTTTTTTATGGTACTATATATATATATATATAAATAGCTTTTCATTTGGTATAGAATATATTTAATATAGTGAAGAGTGGTAAATTTAAAATAAAGTTATCTTTTGAATTTTATCATATTTTTATATCTTGGGCTACATCACTAATTCAGAGTCTTATATTAATATATATCATGAGTGGATAATTTTATTACAAGATACATTATATATATATTTATTATTATCTAATATAGCCTTATATGTACCACAAATAAATGCATTTATATCAAAATTTCTAGGTAATATCATAGAAAAATTAAGATATATGATATGAGCCCTATATATATACGGTAATAGAGTATGTTATCAGCGTTCTAAGTAGCGAGATTAATATTTGCTTCTACTTCTTCTACATCTTCTGCTTCATTACTAGTCTCTTTCTTCTTCTTCATTCATACACGCTCGCCCTCTATAAATGTTCTTCTCTCTTCTCGTATCCTTCTTGAACATTGCGCTATACTTCTTCCTGCTTGCTACTGCATTCTTCTTCTTGGACATTCGTTGTTCTCTCTTCTTCCTTCCTTTGCACTATCTTCCTCTTCTTCGGTCTATACTTATAAGAGAGTTAGTCAGACGAAGCGCATGCAACTTTACTTGAGTATGAGAGGCTCTAACATTCACCAGCGACAACCATCTTACACTCGCACTCATTATTTTATCGCCACACACACACATTCAAATATCAGGATTGTGGGTCATTTCTTATATAGAAAAAAATTCAAAAAAGTTACAAATAAATAAATATATAGGAATAAAAAATAGAAAGTAGAATTCAGAAACCGCAAAGTTTTATAAAACGTCCTTCTGTTATTTATTATTATTATTATTATTATTATTTATTATCTATTATTATTATTGATTTTATTATTATTATTATTATTATTATTATACTATGTGATTATTCATTATTATTATTATTGATTATTAGTTATTATTATTATTATTATTATTATTATTATTATTATGTCAGCAGCATCGTATACTATGTACCATACATTTGATATAATTCTTATATCTCGTTTCGACTATTTTTTATATATATATGTAATAGTACTCACTTCACTATAGGTAATATATGTAGTACTTATATATATAGACTCACCCTCATTCACTTATATATACGAATAGGCTTAGTATTACTAGTACTTATATACTATATATATATATTAGGTTAACATCTTAGCCTATTCTACTATATTATATAATACTCTGAAAGGAATATAGTGGTAATTAATGAATTTCTTCTATATATATTACTCCTCTATATATGAGATAATAGCTCTTATAGTATAATATATATATATATGTAAGTAACTGGTAATTAGACTTGAGTTCTACTGGGGTAGTAATAAACATTGCGAGTTATCTCTTTTTTAATATAATTAATTCGTATGTGAGTGAGTATTGGATGATCGGTAGTGATAGGCTATCTCGGAATCAATATGTTATAATAAAAATAATTTGACAGCATTACGTATTGAACAATTTGGATGTTTTTCAACTCGTTACTTGATTGTTCCTTTCATTTATAATTTTCTACTCCATTTTTTTACGTCTTGGCCTTATATGAGACAAAAAATCAGTACAGGAGTTCAGAGAAAGTTTCTTATTCTTGTAGCTATAGGGACACCAGAGAATTTTATACATAACACTGTAGTATTCACTTAACAAACACTTAATTATATAACCGTAAACACTTGAATCCGCGAGTTCCTCTAAACGCCACACTTTAACCACCTAAAACAATAAATCCGTAAAGCTGAATATATACTAGGGTATATATAAATATAGTACATATGACCGTAACAATAATACACAAATATCTACCATATAAATTTTACCTATAATTTACTTAGCTGAAGAATTAGCCCTACTATCTGAGTATGTTTACGTAATGTAGCGATACAATGACTATCCGTCAACTATCATAATACTATACTAGCTACTAGTACTCAATATCATTAACACGTATACAGTCTTTACAAGCAACAGTATATACGCCCTTCATAATAATGATTCACTGTAATATGAAAATGTACTGCGATACAGGAAAGGTTTGTGCTTCTTGAACCTGTCAATCACATTAAGCGATGGGGAACCGGAGAAATAGACAATTCAGTAACGACTAACACATCGTATAGAGGAGATACGGGTAACAGCTGAACTCACATCGTTATTGCTCGGCTGACAGGATATTATGAATACTCCACCAGGATGGCTGTAATGGGTTATATATACCCCTCCACTGAACTTTTAGAAGCTTGTATTCGGTAGATAACTTGTATATGAGATACACGTCACTATTTATATATAACTGTAGGAGGTGGATATGATTCTTACTATATTTGCTCATATAATATGCGAGAATAAGTACTTAGATGCTGATAGGATTTGGTCTATTGTAGTATTAGCTTTATTATTATACATATGGGAGCTTTTTTGATATATATTATTATATGTGTAAGTATTTCAACTTTTGTAATATATGTTTCGAATATAATTTTACTCATATTTTTTTGGTCATAAACATCGATTTTATATATAGTTATTGTCGAACTTATAAATAGCAAAATATTTATATTATTTGAATTTTAATCAATTAATTTAAAATTATATCGTTTATAATATTATTTAATTATTATTTGTATTCTTTAGTTATTATATTTAATACTTAGCGTATCATTTTTATAATTATATATTTATTTATAGTATTTAAATATATTAGGGCGTTCTTTGTGTGTATATTATATATATTTAATTATATTAATTTAATTTATATGCCGATCCATTCTCATATATTTACCATTCAATTAGACGCTATCACTCTAAGTATGATATTGTTCATATTCAAATTATATATAGTGTAAACCACTTTAGAGTTGTGTTAGCTGATATATATTAGAATTATTATTGCTATACATTATTGGAAAATTGTTGTTTATTATAAATATTAAACTACTCCATATACTTGAAGAATATCTTAAGGTTATATTAATTTTTTTTTTTTATTTTAGTTTTGATTTTTTATTAAGATTATTTATTTTATATTTTTAAATTTATTATAATATTTTATTATTATTTATTAAAGTTATTTGCCTATTAATATAATATATAATTAATTCATGTATACGATTATAATATTGTTATCTTATGTATTATTAGATTAACTTATTTTTATAATTTTATAAATTATTTTATTATTATTTATTACCTAGAGTTAATTTCATACTGAATATGTATTGTAAGAAATTATTCTATTCCAATGGGTTTTAATGACATTTGACATGTTGGAAACCTCACACGACAAGGAACATTGATGATAAATGAAACGAATTTATTACATCCAAGCATAAAAATGTTTTTAGGCTAGGTGAAGAAAAAAAAAAAGCAAGAAACACATCTTCTAAAACCTCACAACCAAAAAAATAAAATTTTGTAAGAACAAAAAGACTCAGCTATATAATCCCATTAGGAAAATTTGTCGGGGTGCACTCGAGCACTTGCGAGCCCAATGTACCTATTAGGAGAAATATTAGTTAGTATAATATTTCTTTTCTCAGAGAGAACTCGACTTCAATGTCTATGTACATATTTTTATAAGACCAATTCCTTTATGTAAATGACCTGAAAGCTTAAAAAGATTTCTAGTCAGGCTAAGTCAGCCTATACTTCCTTAAATTTTGCAAAAATCTTTCTAAGATTTTTCAACGCAATTTCTGTATTTGACAGAGATTTGCTGAATCATGCTCAGAATCATTTTAGGGGTTCTAATCCATTAATAAGTAATAACCATAGGAGACATTTCTATATTCTTAATTTGAAATGAAATAGAAGCAGTACCATTTACTAATGAGGGTTGGGCTTGGAGAGAAGAACACTTCCAAAATTTTAGCTGGAGCCTCTTTGAGAACTCTTCTCCGCCACCAGACGACCTTTCTGCGCCCAAAACGGTCACCAATTCCCCTATATTTTAAAGAGATAAAAAAATTCATTTAAGTTCTTTGAGCTTATATAGAATAAGTATGAGTCGAAGAATATTTTATATTGTTCAGGTATATACACTGTATTGTGTATATCTAAACAGTATATGCTGTAATTTCAGGCGTACATTATAAAACCAAAAGAATATACAGATAGACCAAATGGGAGATTAAAATTAGATTTTTTACATCATAACCATTAATATAAATTACAGTGAAAATATTTGGAATATTCAACGTGGCTTCTATGTTAAATTATAATATTATGTACTACACAATTTCCCATTGAGACGAAGGAGATCGAGCTGAAGAGCTTTACTTATAATGAATCAAAGGGTAATCAACAGAAATTTCAGACAAATGCAGATGCGTACCCATGACTTATACGTGCTGCAATTGACTTTGTGATTTGTTTATATGTGTATACGTGCGCAATTGACTTTGCGTTATATGTTCACGTTATCAATATTAGTGCAAATCGTGATCTGTTCATAAAGACACTATGAAAAGCAAATTTTTGGTTTCTAATAATACCACCGCTTCATATGTTAAGCGTGAAGTACTTTAGTTAGTTGTAGTACTAATCACGTAGTGCGACTATAAAATAAATGTAACAAATTTCAGACTAAATGAGTGCGTACCCATGCACTTGTATATGCTCCTTCAAGTAGTGCGCATAATTAATACTCTTAGTGCGTGTTGACCTCATCGTATATATGCGCAATTAGTTCTTTAAGTGCAAGCCAGTTTCTATTTCATATAGCGTCATAGAATGATCTTTTAGTGCTTTCACACTTTGCGCAGTCCAACTCATACTATAATATTAATATAATATAATTAATATATATAATTGACGCAATTGACTTTTAAATGTTGTATTGCTTTACACTAGCTGCGCAATTGATTTATATTATATGTAAATATAATATGTATCTTATTGAAGCTTAATGTAAGAATATTCCTCTAAGTGACTGCCCGTATCTGCCTCTAACAAACTTACAATTATTTATCTTATTGAACCGCGGGAGTTAAGAGCTATTAATACAATGAATCTTATCCCACTAAGACGTCCTCAACATTTAAATTGTGGTCTGTTTATGAAAACTCCTTCTGAATCGCCTTATTTAAATGAAATTGAAATATCTAGCGTGCTGCAAGACAAATAAAATGATCCTTCTTTACCCTGTAATTCGTTACATATCAACATAAACTGCGCGAGTTAATTTCCTCCCACCGTTAAATCTGTTAAATATGATTTGCTAATTTACGAAGACGATCTCGTAGTTGGCAAATATTTTGAAAACCATATCCATAAATTTATTTCACAAAATGATATATATTAATACGATTTATGTGAACTTAAAATAAAGGCTAAACAGAGAGATGTTACTCAAAAGAATAAGACTCAATGTACAATTCTATCTGAGAATAATTCAACAGCTAGTTAAAGATTTTTAAATAAGGCTAAAACTAAATATAAACAGGTGAGCTTTAAGATCTCAACGAGCACCATAAAACTACAGGTGAAGATATTTTTTAAAGATGAAAGAATAGAAGCTCACTTTAATGCTTGCATATAACATTTTTCTATCTGGAAAAAGGTGATGATACATGAAAGCAGTCACCTACCCCTCTAATGACGTCCTTTTAATATTTAAAGTTATTAATAAACGATTTTCGACAAGGTGACCTCAGATTATCTAATCGGACATATAAATTAAAAACTTAATAAGATAACTTACAAGTTGATCGAAAAACCATTAATAGAGGCTGAATGAGATAACAACCAAATTTAACGAACACAATTTGCTCTTAAATCTAGACTAAAGAGATTTACCGCTACTAAATGTGAAACTTAATAACCACAAAAAAGTTGGCTCAAGCTCTCCCAACGTTAAGATGTACGAATATGATATTTGAATAATCAAAAGTAAATCCTAGAACAAAGTAACATAATAATAATAATTTCTCCACATTCATAAGATAATGTATGGAAGAACAAGGCTTCAAATTCGAACAAAACATGATGTGAACACTCACATAGTCATAATCTCAATCATATAAGCATATCTCATAATTATCCTAGCTGAAATCCAGCCATATATTAAATACAGGAGTTTTAGTTTGATCTGACGCAAAAGAACTATAAACAATACACAATATTATCAAGCATCATATTCGACCATAGACAAATGAGTATGTAGATCTATTGTTTATATATGTTGATGAATGGTTTTTCTAATATAGAGTTACTTGTCTATCTAAGGCCTGTAAGTGATTTTGGCTTTATATATTATCATTCATTGCTTTTACCATTTTATATATTATAATGCTCTCAAAAGATACAAATTTGTGAGTCATATTATCTTCCCGAGTTGTTCGAGTAAAGATTTAGATTGGATAATCTGATCATGAAAAGTTAGTCCATTAGTTCTCTTTTGAGATGTCCTTGATTTCATGTAACCTGATAAAAATAGTTTATTTAATTTAATCTGATTATTTATTATTTGGACGCGAAGAGCCCTTAATTCATATTATCTGTACTTCTATCCTTCTCAAATGAAAATCGGTGAAAGATAGAGAAATCTACACCATCTACCTGATCCTCTTGATGAATTGTGAAGAAAGCGAACTTGTATAGAGCAGTGGTTATCACAAAATATATAATTTTTAAATCTGAAACTATGTCACTTATACACAAATAACTATGCATAATCTCATAGTGGAAAGCTCTGGATCGAGAAATTCCGTAACTTAGAGGAAAGTTCTGGCTAGAGTGAACATAATTTAATCAGCAAAAATAAACAAATTGTTATATTAGAAATTGATCTAACAACTATCCAATCTCTCAATTATTAATTAGTAGAGATGATATAGTCAGCTGGCGACTAAATAAGTGAAATAACAATATGCCCTAAGTTCAAATAAAATAATTAATTAAACTTGAAATGTTTTTGACGTAGATATCATAAACCAATCAGATTATATCACTAAAATCTATATGCTAATAAAGTGTTTCGTCAAACCTAATCATACAAGACCTCAAACTTCATATTCTCATCAACTAAATACAGTCTTCTTTCAACTTAAATGAGTGAGTAAATCATAATCAATAATGAAGAGTAAAAAGAGGAAATGACACCATTCTAATGATCTAAAGATGAGTAACAATACTTTACAATAAACAACATTATCAAAAATATAGAATAAGTTGGCTAACAATCTTAAAAAGACTACTTATCTTCACTATAAACTGTAAAATAAACCTTACAAATCATAAATTTACTAAATATAATCCAAATTCGATAAAGAAATACTAATAAAATAATACATCATCAAGGAAGTATAAGAATTAGAGTTAAATGACTTATGTGAGTTAAGCAAATATATGGAAAAAATCACTATATAAATCACTCTCTGACTGCAATAATCACATAAAGTGTAATACGAATAATACCCTAAAATATATACAATAAAATAGGAGAGTTAACATGATATATATAAATAACTATGATTGGCATAGTAAAACATGTGCTGTAAAGTGATCGAGCCACATAAGCCATCAATAGACTAACAATAGCTTCCCGAAAGAGCAAAACCCATCCGTACCAAGCTTGCTAAAAGAATATCACTTATCAATTAATAAGATATAATGATAAATGAGACAAAATCTGAAAACATTCAATATGACTCATCATCTTAATAAATTGTAATATCCATTACAAAGAATAACCACTAATACAAAATAACAAATAGGATCAATATCTCAATGTCACAATAAAAATATTATTACATGATAAGAATAGAATAGTAGCTGTTAGAGAAATGATTAAGTAAAATACAAAATTTTGCATTGTATTTAACAGCATGAGTGGACAATAAATACAATAATAACAAAGAACAATTTCTACAAATATTACTGACCAAAACAATAATAACACAATAATTAAGCAAAGAGAATCTATACAAATTATTACATAATCAGGGTAATACACAATATAAATTCGCTCTCTTTTATAGAATATATTGAACCAGAGTAGCACTGATGATGGCGCAGCTATATAAGTGCACTGTATCCGTAATCCTTGATACCTTTCTAATCTAGGTGCAACATAAATGATCCGTATAATTCAGAAATATACGACTAAAATGAAAATCATACAGCTATGGACGAGAACGCGAACATAGTACTACTGGTGACCTTTACGTTGACCTCATGATACTACTATTCGCCGTTGTCTGCCGAATTCCTCTCCTTCTAACCACACGCGTCCTTGTCGTGACCCTTCATTTGACAGATGTTTGGATTACGGTTAAAGTGAGTTAGCTAATCTAAAGCCATAAATAGTCGCGTGAATTTGTTAATAATAAATATAATAGGTGAGCTGACAAGTCCTTTTTGTGCCCTTAATGGGAATTCCTTCTAAGGTATCTGACATCGATTTTCTATTTTAGCTACTGACACTTATGGTCATAAGAAACACACTTATCCAAATTAAAATTACGCTCATTGTTATGGTATATAAAGTGACTAGCTAGCCATTTCAGACTGCTTTGGGTTGTTTCACTTATCGAGGGCCATGAAATAATTTAAACTTATTATACTACTTCATATAATAATAATAGATCTATAAAATCATACAAGCACTTTCTATATATAAAGCAGACTTCAAACATCAACTCAATTGATCGTTAACAATTAACATATAAATTATCATGAAAGTATCATGACTATTACCATCATGTCTGATCTAACCTCGGCTATGTCTTAAAAGATCACAAATCTATTCGCAAGCCTTCTCCTAATCTTTCATCATCACAATCATTCCGAGTATAAGAACGGCGACCTCTATTACCTACTTAGCTTTCACCCGTATCGCCTACTTCGCATTTCTCTTAAAATTGAAATAAGTTGCCGATCTTCGTTGGGAGATCATCTGTATATCTATCTTGCCCGATCCATTTAAGGTATTTCAAGAGAGAAGGATTATGGTACCATCGTAATAAGGAATTTATTAACTATCTATAATTTTACCTACAATGCCAATGTTACAAATTTATAGATGGAACTAAATAAATAACCATATTGAAATTCCCCATGGATCCCAGATAATAATAATTATGTATAATTAAGATCTAGTATCACTCTACGTAAATAAATTATAATCGAGTAACTATAATAATTGAACTTAGTTAAGTACGGCTTAGACGAGTTTAAAAATACATCGTTGCTATTAACCAGTCAATCATATAATTAAGGTCTTAACTAGATAATGAAGGCTACACAAACTGTAAATGATTTTTTATATATGTGATGTTATAGTGCATATGTTATTACATTAAGAACATTACATTTTAATAAATATATCCTATGGAGTAGTTCTAGATCGGTTACATATATGTGAAGATTCCCCACTAGCAGCCTGAAAATAAAGATGGCTGTCTAGAAATCTATAGAATATATACAATCTATAAAATTCAGGCCCTGTGTTCAATTTAATAATAGCGCTTATAAGTGAAAGAACAAATATGAACGCTCCTCTTAAATCAAGCACTTGTATTACCCACTGGTTATCATACTTATATAGTTAAGGTAATATATAACCTAATAACTTCGTCTCCTTCTTTCCTTTAGGTGACCAACAAATAGTTGAAGTGATTATGTCTATGCTTGATATCTCTAAAGGCTTTTCTTTAAAAATCTTAATCTTAAACTTGGTGAAGAGCGAATATATATAAATATAAATAATAACATTTTAACAAGTTTTTTTTCTTCTGGGAAGAAGATGGCAGACTTGTTACTTATAGGTAAATGTAGTGGGCTATTTCAACATTTTTGAAGTCCTTGCATGGGTTATAGCCTAAAAGCTTAGGAGCCGTAATAAGACATCATATTAATAAAGCAAATACTCTCATCGATTAAGGTGAGTCTAATCATCAGCTTCAAATTATGGGCTCAAATCAACTTGTATAATATGTCAATTATTATATCCTACAATCTAATAATATTCATCCCCTTGATGTTTTGAGAACAGTAACATCTAGGTTCAGCCTCGCTTATACAGTATTAAGGTCATGGAATGAAGGACAGTAGATGTGGTCAAACTAATTAGTGTTCCTGTATATAATCTATCCAAATAACCACTAAATGATCTATAATAAAGCTCTAAATAACAAAGTAACGCACATCAGATGCTTTCACTCACATATAAATAATTGATGGAAATGTAAAGTAAAAATTCTTTGGTAATAATAATAGGTATAATTCAATTACTTAATCATCCGTAAAAATAATGATTTACCCTTTAATAGATAAATAGGCCAGTATCTTTTAAACCTCTACTACTTACAGTAATCGATCTAATTAACCGAAATTCTTACATCTCCCTAATTATTATATAATAAAAACCAAAATAACTTAATAATAATATTGATATCGGCTTTTTCTATTTTTCCATTCCTTAACCTTTAAGAGGAGACGCCTGTTGATGCAGTATAAGCGGGACATGGAGAAAGATAAATGTGAAGATTGGTATAATGATACTCTATTGTGACCAACGTAATATAAAGGCAAGATTTGGAGGATGAAAACTTCGTGCTGATCTTCGATACGCACCAGTCATAAAAACTTGATCTAGTTTCAACGCTTACTGCTTTTTAATATAATGATTAAATGACTAGTAACATATGTCTACAAAATAATCCTCACTAAATGACTCTCTTGATCAGTGCTTGTAATAAGGTGACAATGCACGGCACAAAGATACGATAAGCCTAGTGGAATGTGCAATTTTCTAGCGCACGCTGCAAGAATCTATCTGAGAGAGAGATTCTTTACTGTCACGCGCGAGCGTATGGAAATTGTAGGAACAATAAATCTAAGGTGCGCTCCTCTCCAAGACGTGGAAAAGAAGAGAACACTTCCTTAAAGGTGAAGTCTCGAAAGGAAACATAAGTACCTTTTATTTCAGCTTCATAATAGAAATTAAGACGACATTACTATGATTATAGCGACATTATAACAACATAATATATGACGCTTATTAAAGTAGTCAGAATAAGTTGAATTCAAGGTATCTTTCAATAATAGTCTATTCTTCGTCTTGTTCTAATAACAACTCTTAATAGCATGTCTTCTAAGTTTAATTTCGTGGCTAGTTTCTATGTTTATTGGATGGTCAGAACCGAAAGTGTTAGTAACGATCGTGGTAAAGTCGTCAAGTACTATATGCTGAAAGTGAAAGTCCAATAAAATAGAATCCAAGATGTCCCTCTCAAAGCATGGTGAAGCACTTCCTGCCAATTCAGTATGATCTAAACTTTAAGCCTTTATACTGTAAAAACTTCCTATGTTATTAAATACGTATATGAAAAAATACCCTGTAACTCGATTTTGTATAACAATCGAGGAAATTAATTACATACATCAGACGTAATAAGTAATAAGTTAAGTCAAAAATATCTAAGCCTTTAAAAGTGAAATTTTAGTTCCGAAACGGTATATATAAAACCTCAGCTAAATCTATTAACCAGGTTTACATTGAGCCCAATTTCAGCAGTTCAAGGGGGTAGTAAGGGTGATTGGCTACCTTTCTATCAACATTTATGATCATTAATACTAGGCCCATAACCTCAAACTTAATAATGTCCAAAGCATCTAAATTTTATCTAATAACTAATTCAAGAATTTGTTAAAGATAGGTTCATTTAGTAACTCCTAAATCTATATTATATTCAAATTCGGTATATTGATATCAAGCTCTTTCTCGCATAAAGCGAGTGACAAAAAAGCCTAATAGATTCATATTATCTTGTTAAAAAAGTTTAAATGCAGCAGGGAAAGCTTTTCTGAATCTAACTCGGTTAATTCTAATTGATATAAGTTATAAAGTCTGAAAACCTGCTTTAAAACTAATCAAAACTACCTACCAATGATTATGAAATTTCTTGTATACTCAACCTCTTTTTAGGATGAACTCAGGCTTCAATCAGAAAGTAAGGTACCTGTCTAGTCTTATAACGTACTAATTATTATGTTTTAAAGCATATATAGTAGTTAGGGTGAATCCTAAATGTATAATATTTGCGTAAATTATCACAACAATAACATCTTCAGATAACTTTTCTCATCATTATAAATGAAATGCGTGAACTATGAAATTGCCTGTAATAAAAATTATGCTATCCTTGTGCCATCAAAATAAGGAACACTACCGCCCTTCCTTCACCCATCGACTCGAAGTATTCGCGTGTCTTGCTATTAAAGGTTAATTTGGGATTACATCACCAGGTACATACATTGCAATAATATGAATACAAATCAGTAAATGCCTTGGGCCAATCGGATAATTAACTTGTCCCGAAGTTGAGTGCCGATCAATCTTTAATGCAACAGTTAATACGAACAGTAATTTCCTAATCCTAACACTTCCAAATGGTTAACTATGTATATTCCTTCACAAAAATGGATCAGTCAGTATATTCTTTTAATGCAAAGTAACCAATTCAATTTCACTGTGTAGGTGTTTGACTACCACTAAAACGAATTCTACTTGTCAAAGTCAATAAGGTTCAAACTACCACAAATAAAAATATGTTAAAGATAAAAAACTGTTGTACACTTGTCTCAACATTCGTAGTGTGTATTTAGATTTGATCCCTGACATGTCTGCAAGATCATTTGTGCAATCATTCAAGCGTTTTGTCACCAAGTTTGGAGTTCCAAATTTCTTATATATTGACAATGCCCGTTCCTTTAATAGAAGTGAAGATGCTCTTGAACAATTCGTCGTTTCGGAAACAGGTTCCGAGTTTCTGCGTCAAAATCAAATTCAACATATCCGAATTCCCTTGTATAGCCTTTGGATGGGAAGTATGTGGGAAAGATCAATACGGACTGTCAAAAACTGCCTCTACAAGACAGTAGGGCGTAAAAGCTTGCGAGATCAGTAACATAAACAAATCTTTAAGAGTTTGTTGTGAACCGAGGATCTGTATCTCTAAAGTCGACATATTGATGACAGATAGGATTTAGGCAAAACGGTAAACCAAATTTGTTTTTTTAAAACCTGATTAAGGCTAATAAACAAGTTCTCATTTAAAAAACTGATCCTACTACTTCCTATAAATTCACTTTCTAAGCGAGGAATCTATAATTAATTTCAGTTCTCCAATCAAAGAGATCTTCGATATGAATGTTATTCGAATCGAAACTTAGATATAACAAATCTAATAATGATAAATATACCGTAAATATAACTCATAACAATTTAAGCCTGAGAAGATAAGTAGGAAGAGATCTCTTATAAATCAGTCGCATGGGTAAGAATTAAAAGGAAAGTAAAGTGGTAAGACGTTATATAATAATATATTTAATATATTATATAGTATATACTCATTAATAAAAGTCTCTGTAAAGGAGCATCCACATATAATTATGGCAAGATATGTAGGCATTAATATTAACCATATACGTCTAATTCATATTATTGGAGATATGAGATAAAAGTCGTTCAGGTCAAAGTCCGCTACCCACTGGAGGTGAAGCTAATAAATGTGGTAATATACCTATAATGAAAACATTTAAAATTATAACTCATTGGAATATCAATTAGACTCATTTAGCGTGGATATCGGAAAATAAACCGTTAGGAATCTTGAGCCTGCAATTAAATCCAATCAATACTAAATGATATGTCCGGAATCCTATAACCATCTTCAATTTAATCTAGGCAATCAACTAAACAGTACTAATTATAAGTGATCTATTATTTAATCCAATCTTAATCATAATGATTAAAAATTCCTACCAACAATATATCAACAATCTCTGTACCTTAATAAAATAGAAATAACAAGGCGTCGTAGGCGCTGAAATTCTAAATCTCAATGTACTTAATAAGTACTCTAGCATTTCGGTGAATCGCGAATTGTAATAACAGAAAGAAATTCCGCAGATTCTTGAATTAAATTAACAAATTTATATATATA
>JABUQX010067675.1:0-5000 GCA_015478945.1 Trachelipus rathkii
TAAATTAATCTTACTGATTTTGCAACTCATATGTGTCAAATAGTTAATCATAAATATAGTCAAACACTCATATCGTCATCATACTTTCATCTAAGCGCATTTATTTTACTTATTATCTAATATACGATTTATGGTATACGCTCCTCATATAAGAATTTGCATAATTAGAGTGATTTGTGACTTATTGAGCAGCATATATTTTTGACATATTATTTATAATAGTGAACCCTGGGTTTCTAACTTCCAGCTTTCTGTATTCTCCAACCTGTAGTGTACTCCAGCAAATATATGTTTCAAAAATGCTCTCTTGTTTATGCACACTCATGGTCATTATTAACTGTAGCTATCAATTATATGCAAAAAGTTCCTAACAACGCTACTAAATTCAAATGGAATTCAGTGGTTGACAATCTACTCATGAATCTACAGTTGGAAGTATGGATATTACCCTCCAATACCCAGCCTTCAAGCCTCTCGAGCTCTCTTTGTTGTCTGCACTATGCATGTTGTGCCTACACCGCATCCGTAAACCTGTGTGTAAGGAAGACGGACATTATATTTTTTTCTTCCATTTGTGACCTATTCGTAAATGCATATTAAAACCTTAGTTTCACACTTGTGTACCACTTTAAAAAACCACCAAGCATCATTGTCATTAAAATAACAACTTGTTAGACTGAAGAACTCGCCCCGGCCTCAAATGTGGGAGAAGCCAAACATTAAACTTGTAAATTGGCCACAACCGAGTCCGAAAACGGAACAAACGCCAACAAAAAGGGAGGTTAAGCTTGGAGGCTTTGGGATGCCATCGTTGCCTAGTAATAAAGAGTTAATCATTGTTATCGTCATGAATCAAAGATTATATCGTAGCATATTAGCTGACTACTTTCATGACCAATTACTCAATGGCCTCTATTCTCATACACAGACGAAATTTTACATCTAAAACTCTGTGTAGATTGGGATCATTTACCTGATAATAAACAGTAAAGACGCAGTGCACAAATTTTATGGTGGAGATACATCATTAACCAGACTTATTTAATTGGTTGTCTGATATATCAGCATCAACCAGTCCACTCGAGTAGCTTCGGACTTGATGGTTATCGATATATCGACTATATAAGTGATTCTTGATATTAGGTATTATAAATATGCTAAATATATATATATAAATACTATATAGTTTTATATATATATATATATATAGCGTATATATATATTATATATATATATATATAACACTATATATATATATACTAGTATGGTGTCACAAAACGTCCAGTTTCTGTCAGGACTCAATTTTGGGGGAATTGGATTACTCGAGTCGTACCGAGTCTTTAATATTTATGAGAGATAGTCGTGAGAAGATTCGACTCGGTCACGGCGATAATTTATTACTATATATATATATATTAGCCTAACCATATATATAATAGGACGTAGAAAAGTGTGGAATTCAAATAATAAATACGTATATATCTTATATTATATATTTATATATATATATATACTGGTGATAATTGAGTATACCTACAGTGATTAGTAAAGTATATCAAATGATAACTTATATAATATGACAAATAATAAATATCTCCCCGAAATAATCAGTCCGTTGTCATAGATATGACATCTAACAGAATTAACATTACAACGGTTTTCAATACCCACTGACCGAATCAGATCAGCGCCACGTGAGAAATTATCTTGGGTAGTTGAACATAGACACGGCTCTCAATGTCAGGTTATGAGTAAGGTTTACACAATAAGGCACTAGATTTTGAATTACAGGCTTTTTGGTATTATTTTAATCTTGTAAATTTTCAGAGATACTTAATAATTAAATACCTCAAATTGAATTTAAAAAATAACAGATAAAGTACACTAAATGACATCTTTAATATCAGCGAAAAATAATCAAGGTTAACTTAAACTACAATTCGTCACACTAATAATTCATCCACATCTACTCTTAATAAAAAAAATAAAAAAAAATTAAGAATAAAAATATTTAATGAGCCTCCACACATAAGTAAATTTTTGACAATAATGATCATCTTGTCATAGTATATATTAAACCGACCGCTTGAAGCGCGATATCCAACTGAACAGAACACGCATTTGTAAACTATAGATAACTACCTAACAATAGCTTATTTAAAAAAACTCATAGTCTACAAAGCACTTAAAATAGCGGCCATATATAATTGTTCTTATATCATCGCTCCGTCTAGAAGTGCTTTACCTACGTATTAAAATATAATCGCTTTAGAATAGTTTATTTTAAAAAAAAATAAACGTATCTTTAGAATATCCCCTATATATATATCAATAATAAATTATCGAAAAAAAAACAACTATTTATAATCAATATAACTCAACAGCAGTCTGCAGTGATCGTGAACAGAAAAACATGGGAGGCACTTCAAAAAATAATTAAAATGTTTATATACATGTATGGATAATACTATACTTTCTCTCACTACTGCTTATGGGATTGGAAACCATACCTTACCATTAATACACTTATATGTATATTATATTTATTATTTATATATATATATATATATATTATATATATATATATATATATATATATATATAATTATATATATATATTATTATTATAAATAATATATATTAAAATATAACTATATTTAATATATATATAATATATATATATATATAATATATATATATATATATATATATATATATATATATTTAATATATATATATATATAATATTATATTATTATAATATTATAATATATATATTATATTAATATAATATATATAATATATATATATTTAATATTATATTATTAATATTATTATAATATATATATATATATATATTATATATATAATATATTAAATATATATATAGTCGTCCCTCGTAGAACGCGGTCTTATAGAACGCGATCTTGCTCACTATATATATATAATATATATAATTATATACCGCGGTTTATTCAATAAATGAAATATAATTATAAAAAAATTACAAAATTGAAAAATAAAATAAAAATTCTGTAATTATAAATGTCAAAGATAATTAAAATTGAAAAAATAAAATTATAATTCTGTAATATATACATATATATGTTTTTAAAAAGATATAATGAATGTAAAGGCAAAAAAATAAAGAAATAATTGTGTCGAGCTAAAAATAGGACATAAAAGTCAGTTCATTACGATAACGATTTATATTTTTAAATAAAAGCAGCCAATGCTAACCTATCAGATCGGAACCGCCTTCCATCTCTACATATATTATATAACCTTCAAACTTCATTTACACTTTGAAAAGAAACTATTTGTTGCTCGACATAATTTTAATATAAACTTTTAAATTATTAACATTACAGTTCACCTTTAAGGCTATTCAATCAAATTATATATTGAAAATATTTATATAATTTTCTCCAAATTCCCTTTAATAGTTAAGTAACATTGTAGTACTCTACTATCTCTAACATTTAAAAAACATAAAAAAAATTTTTATAATTATTTTCTTTGCTCCATATGGTAAATGATTGGATTTTATTAAATCTTTGATAACACTGTCTAAATATAATAAATTTATTGCCCTAATTTTATAATTAGCTCATTTAGAAATATAAATTATATATACTGTTTTCTGTTATAGTAACTAATATTATTATAGCATATATTCAATATAATAAGATATAAATAAATACTAACTAGCTGCTATTTTATTTCACCTTATATACTCTCAAAGGTAAATTTTTAATAAATTTAGGAGATGGTATTTACAGAGAAGGTATAAAAGTTAATAACGAGTATGTCTCGCACTGACTATTCGCGGGGGCTCCGGAACCATAACCCGCGTGTTTGGTCGACAAGTATAGCACGAGGGCATCACACTATAATGTATATACTAGATAAATCATTATGTATTATAGTGAATATTATATATACGATTGTATAACAGAAGTATGTAGATATCCCAAATTAATTTAAAAAAACTCTCTTTTTATTATTGTGGCAATATCTATACTGTAGTGGTTAAGATACATAGTTAAGTTATAAGTATTAATAAAGTCATTATACAAAAAAATTATAAATATTGAGAAATTAAATAGTACTACTATATATATATATCAGGATTTTGTTGTAAGTACTGGATATTATATCTAGTAAATTTTTATTATAATTATATAGTCTAATTTTTTATTAAATTATTTTAAGTGAAATTTAATCGTAGTATTACAACATATTAAATAAGTTATTTGAAATTTAAATATTAACAACAAGAAAAGACAGTTATATTCGAGAGAGATCAGATGCCTTATATCTTGGAAGAAAATAAAATCCTCAAATGACAAAAATCACAAACATAACGCGCTTATTTAAACTCGTTGCAAATACATCATGACAACAGTGTGAAAACATTATAATTAGATGCTTTTCTGGCGAAGGCACAAGGAAATCAAAATTCTCCCATCCAAGTCCATAGACGTAATCCTTAATTGAAGAATCAATTTATTATTTTCTCTCATGAAATAGAGATATATGAATACATATATTGTACAAATTAGCGAGGTCCTGTGAAAGCTCCACAAAATCCTGGTTATCATGCTCATTTATATTAATTAGTTTCAATTCCTCTTCGCTCACCTCTCGCAAAATACTATTTGTATAAAATCATATTATTTTAAGTCTACTTGACCTTTAATTTTTTTTTTAGAGGAGGCCCGGCTCCCTGTGCTCCAGCGGAAAATCGGGGCTGATTACGTTGTCCTAATCATAATAATAGTAAAGATTCGAAATGAATATTTGGATCCTTCTTCAATTGATGTTTAGCAAAGAAGCAAGGTATATTTTTCTAATAACGTTTTTCATGTAAATAATTAATACTACGCCAACGGATGTGAAAAATAGTCACTAAGAAATACAACTAAAATCTATTAGTCGCCCATTCCATTTTCTCATCTGGTCAAAGATATAAAAATGCTGAAAATCAAATATATGTA